>JARACY010000469.1:0-92711 GCA_029255725.1 Scrobipalpa atriplicella | reverse complement strand
GACGAGTCGCACCGCGTATTTATTAGAGTTGACTGTAAAAACCGGAGATACAGGGCTCAGAAAAACCGTGGAGATATCGGAAAAACTCAACTCACACCGAACGCAGATATAAACCTTAGAAATGAACACTTAAATTCTAGAATAGATTAATCACAGGCCTACAATGGTTTTCCCTTTTAATTTCTGAGTAACGTTTTCGATAGATTTTGACACGCTGATTACGAGAAAAATAGTAAAAAAAATCCATCATGTCAGACTTTTATCTTATTTATAGTTTTAGATTTTGTTCAAAATTGGCCGGAGAGCTCCGTTTAAAAATTGATAGAAAAATATTAAACGAGTTTTATCAAATTGCTACTGCATTAAATAAATCTATTTATATGATGAATATAATCACGATTCATAATTTGCTAATCACTTCATAATTAGTATAAGAAATATGTCTTTATTGCGCTGAAAAGGGGTGATTTTAGCCTCGTTACGTAATGAGCGTATTAAATGCAGATATAACTATATTGTTATGTACAATTTTATGTCAATTCGTAGAAGAGGGTACACATAGGTAATTATAATTATTTTTGGTATAAATACCCACATCATTTTAGATAAATCACAGTTTCTTTGTGCACTGGACAACGCAAACTTAAAAATGTCATCACGTAATTGTTTGAATTCTCCCGATAGTTTGTGAAAGCTTTAAATAAAGGCGGAGAAGGTTTTAAATATTTGCGTACAATTTTCCCATCATTGTCAGATGCAAAACTAAAAGAAGGCATTTTTGTTGGTCCTGATATAAGAAAATTAATGAAGGATGAAAACTTCGATGAAAACCTTTCCCATATTGAGCTGGCAGTATGGAAATCTTTTAAGGAAGTTGTGAAAAATTTCTTAGGTAACAAAAAAAGCCCTGATTACAAAGATATAGTGGCCAAAATGATAACAAATTTTGGCTTGATGGGCTGTTCTATGAGCATTAAGCTTCACTTCCTGAATTTGCACATTGACTATTTTCCGGAAAATTTAGGAGCCGTTAGCGAAGAACAGGGTGAAAGATTTCATCAGGACTTGAAGGACATGGAAAAAAGGTATCAGGGAAGATGGAATCCTAATATGTTAGCGGACTACTGTTGGCTCTTGAAGCGAGATGAGCCAAACCGGAAATTTAAGAAAAAATCACAAAACAGAAGCTTCGGAGAAAAAAGAACAAGGTTTCACAAGGATGATTAACGTGTTTACGAATTAAGCAACTATTAATTAATTATATTGTTATATTAATTAAAAAATTTTATTCTAAAAAAAGTGTATTTTATTGCAATTTTGGTTCATGGTCAATTACTAAAAATCTGGACGTGATGAAGAAAAACTGATTACATATTTGTAATCAGCGTATCAAACTTAGTTAATATCAGTTATTAAACTGAAAAGGGGAATTCATGACCTAAAATTTGTAGGCCTGTGATTTGCTACTTCATGTTAGTTTTGAAAATGTTTTCAGTTCTTGTAAAATATTATTTCCTTTATTTAGTTACTACTTAATTGGGAAACAATATGAAATGTGTAAATCATTAATTAATTATAGAATAATTAAATGCATATTTGCAGTATTAGTGCAACTCTTACACGTGTAATAATAATATAGTATAAATAAATTTTGAATTTTAGGCCCGTATTTATAATCACCTCTCAAGAGTGATAGCGGGTTTGAGTTCGTATCAGAAATGTCATTCCAGTACAAAATTACCTGTCAAATACGCACTCAATATTGCTCTCAATCTTAAGATCACTTTTTAAATACGAGCCTTAGATATCCATGACTCGCAAAATATATGAAGTGATAATTTATACCTACCTAAATACGTTACTTTGGGTTACCTTTGAGCGCCCGTCTATTGGCGTACCGATCATTTATCTGAAGTGACGAAACTCCTTAAAGTTCTGATGAAAACGTGAAATGTCACGAGATAATTATAACCCTCATAACGCGAGCACAGCGAGCGTAAGATGTCGCATAGTTACTGATCATGGTAGGTTACCTCATATCACGAGCGCAGTTCACGTTATCTAATAATAGTATATGAAAACATATCGCGAGCGAAGCGAGCGCGAATTTTCACGTCAGGTAGGTAGGTATATTAATTTAATATTAAGGGTTAGGCACCTTGCTCCGAGGGCCCCGGGGGCCCCTATAGCCCGGGGGCCCCTTATAATTGATTGATTTATAATTATTTGCTTCACTGTGAAACACGAATAAACCGATTTGATGAAAAAATACGGAGCAGACAAAGAGCATTCTTCTTTAGCTTTTCTCATGGTTAATCATGTAAAAAAGATTTGTACATAAAAATTTAAATTATCATTTTCTTACGCATTTTTGAGTGTAATTGGATTGCTTCGCTTTTGTGTAAGAAATTGCATGCTTCGAATTAATTTTGCTTTGTTTCAAATGTCTACTGCGTGCAGAAGGGGGACGTGGTAGAATCGAATATTTAAACCAGTAGTGACAATCAGGAGCAAACTAACAGGCGTAAATCGTGTTGTGGCTCAGTTTTGGAAGTGAAAAAGCTGCTTTGTTTGCTGCTGCGCTAAGGTGTGAGAAATCGCATGCGTCGATTTAATTTCCTTCATCTTAAATTCCGTCTGCGCGCGCAGGTGGTGGGCGTGGTTGGAACAAATATTTAAACCTGCGATATTCTGGAGCAACTTCACTGGTTATTGGGGCACCAGATACGACAGGTCGTTTGGTCCGCTTCAACCAGTTTATAAAAATGTATCAACAATAATTTCTCTACTTATTTAATATTCAGATAAACGTGAAAACGTGAAATTTCACGAGATATAACCTCATAACGCGAGCACAGCGAGCGTAAGATGACACATAAGTACTGATCAAGGTAGGTTACCTCATATCGCGAGCGCAGATAGCGTGAGATTTCACGTTATCTATTAATAGTATACGAAATCATATCGCGAGCGAAGCGAGCGCGATTTTTTACGTTAGGTAGGTAGGTATATTAATTTAATATTGAAGGTTAGGCACCTTGCTCCGAGGGCCCCGGGGGCCCCTATAGCCCGGGGGCCCCGTATAATTGATACGGCAGATACGGCGGCAGCTACGCCCCTGGTCTATTTGCTTCACTGTGAAAAACGAATAAACCGATTTGATGAAAAAATTCGAAGCAGATAAAGAGCATACTTCTTTAGCTTTTCACATGGTAAATCATGTAAAAAAAAGATTTGTACATGAAAATTTAAAATATGATTTTCTTGCGCATTTTTGAGTGTAATTGGATCGCTTCGTTTCTGTGTAAGAAATCGCATGCTTCGAATTCATTTTCTTTGTCTCAAATGTCTACTGCGCGCAGAAGGGGGACGTGGTAGAATCGAATATTTAAACCAGTAGTGACAATCAGGAGCAAACTAACAGGCGAAAATCGTGTTGCGGCTCAGTTTTGGGAGTGAGAAAGCTGCTTTGTTTGCTGCTGCGCTAAGGTGTGAGAAATCGCATGCGTCGATTTAATTTCCTTCATCTCAAATTCCGTCTGCGCGCGCAGGTGGTGGGCGTGGTTGGAACAAATATTTAAACCTGCGATATTCTGGAGCAACTTCACTGGTTATTGGGGCACCAGACACGACAGGTCGTTTGGTCCACTTCAATCAGTGTATAAAAATGTATCAACAAGAATTTCTCTACTTATTTTATATTCATATTCATTTATCAAATATTAATCATACCACGTTACAAAATCAAATTTAAATCATGTAATATTATAGTTAAAAATGCAGAAATAAATTTATAGAAACAATAGAAAGTCACAATTACAACATAAATGGAAAATAATATTACATAATAATTCAAGATATCATAATGCATTCTAAACAAGATAAGTCAATAAGGCTCGTATTTATATATCCATCTCAAGATTGAGAGCAATATTGAGTGCGGATTTGACAGGTCATTTGTATTGAAATTACGTTTCTGATACGAACTCAAACTCGCTGTCACTCTTGAGAGCTGATTATAAATACGGGCCTAAGAATAGAATAGAATGTTAATAATACTTATAACTAGATAGATGACTTAATATTTTATTTTTATTTTCTTTGATGCGAATTCCGTCTGCGTACGCCTGTGCCTTCTCTTCACTTTCAAGTGAGTTACGAAGCATCGATTTCATTTACTTCATTCCGAAAAAGAAAAGCGATACCTATATAAAATTGCGATATATCACACCGTCTTCATTGGGAGAAGTGGAGCATTGTTTTCCAGATAATCCTGCTCATAATATTACAATCGCTTCGTTTCGTCAATTCGTTCAATAACCCGGTTCCATTGCTTCCACTTTCCTCTATAGTCCTACACTACCCGGGGGTTGCCCTGGGTGTGCTTCTATTGTGCATACAGGGATAGCCGCTGGCTAGTCTCACATTACTCATATTAAAGTTATTTTAAAGAGCCTCTACGTGTTGGCTTCGGCCCCACGCACGCCTCCCAAAAGTCCGGGACTCTTTATAGTCCCGAGATAATGGTAAAACATACATAATAATAAATTATACAACCATAAACAACAAAATACCTATCTGATGATTGCAAAAATAATGGAGCCATGCAATGTAATGGCGGTCAAGTATCAAGACGAGTCGCGCCGCGTATATATTAGAGTTGACTGTAAAAACCGGAGACACAGGGCTCGGAAAAACCGTGGAGATATCGGAAAAACTCAACTCACACCGCACGCAGATATAAACCTTAGAAATGAACACTTTAGTTCTAGAATAGATTAATTATTAGATACAATATTTGCTACTTCATGTTAGTTTTGAAAATGTTTTCAGTTCTCGTAAAATATTATTTCGTTTCTTTAATTACCTTCCTTTATTTAGTTACTACTTAATTGGGAAACAATATGAATCTAAACAATGTTTAAATTATTCATTAATTATAGAATAATTAAATGCATATTTGCAGTATTAGTGCAACTCTTACACGTGTAATAATAAGAAAGTATAAATAAATTTTAAATTTTAGATATCCATGACTCGCAAAATGTATGAAGTGATAATTCGTACCTACCTTAATACTTTTAGTAGATGGTGCAAAAACATTAAAAATAAACAAGAAACACTGGCCTCGATTCAGGCCGTCCAGTTACTAATTCTAATTCTTAGTAGCGCTGTCACTTTCTTATATTTGACATAAGACCAGGATAGCAAATAAACACATGACTTTGATATTCCTAATCTGACATTAAATTGCTTAAATTTGACATTAGATTGCTTATTTAACGTAAAATAAGGAACATGCTCTATGCTAGGTTCTTATTTAAAGCAGCGTATGTCAAATTAGGAACGTCAAACACATGTGTTTATTGGCTATCCTCTTCTAATGTCAAAGTAAAGAAAGTGACAGCGTTATCTTAAAATTAGTTAAGAATGTGGCAGCCTGAATCGAGGGCACTATATACCATATATAAAAAATTTATCTCCATGTGGCAGGCAACTTTCTACCAAAAAAATACTATTATGCTAATATGAAGACTTATGTAAATATATTCGCAAAAATGCATTTAGCAAAAACACTAGATTGTACAATGTCGAAAATAGCACGTTTATGCAGGTCCTGAAAAACTGGAGAAATTATATAAAATGGCCGCTGATTAAAAACGACGGTCAAGCGTGAGTCGGGACGTAAGGCGCAGAGGTTCTGTGGCCAAATAAAAACGAGGTGACGCTGCCAGTATTTTGGGAACTTTGCCTCGATGTTGCGTTGCGTGCTTCACGAAATATTTTGTCTGTAATGTAGTTATACTATATCATACTCCGAAAAGAATAACTTACTACAAAAAGCAAATACTTAGTATGTGATTTGGTTAAAGTTAAACTATTAGTTCATTTTAAGTCTGTAATAGTACCTTACGATACAAGTGCGGTGCGTTGATAGTTGCAGCCGAGGTGATATTGCAAGCCCGAGCCGTAGGCGAGGGCTATAAGAAGGCAGAGGCTGTAATTATCAAAGCGCACGTATGTCGTACGACGTTTTATAACATATTTGCCAGGAAATAAATAGAACTAGATAAAAAAAAATAACAATACAGCGAAAAGAAAAAGCGCGCGGAATAATTTTACTTTTTTTTATAGAGTTTTACGGCTCTGGAATCTAGTCTTTATGAGCCAGTCTTCTTTTATTTTTTTTTCTTGTTTCATATCATCTTCTTTGCTCAGTTCACAAATTAGCGATGCGCGCGCATCAGCGCTTTTTTTTTAAGGCAAAGGCACATAAACAACCAGTATTACTTATTACTCAATTTATTTTTATAATACATAGTATAATGATTCGCATCTCAACAAAATACAATTTTTGTGTTGTGAAAATTAAACAAATGAAAATTCGTTGAAGTCTATGTTCTCTTAAATTGCATTTGATGAACTTATGTCGCCAATGACGGTTACTTGATGACATAAAATTAGAGTGTTGTCTAACAATAATTCATTTTCTGTTTAATGTGTAGCAAAATATACGAAATTTTAAGAAAAAACCTTAATAGGATCAAACGATAACAGCTCCGTAAAGGCCGAACTCAGCCTACGGATCTCTGTTTAGGCGCAGTGTGTGCCACTCTTTTATTTTCAAAGGAGTTTTTGCGACAGACGGGCCGGAGCCGCGCCTTACCGAACGTTGAAAAACTCGATAAGGGGAAGCTGGCTCTAGAGGGCTTGTACAGTAGTCTACGTGTTAAGAATTATTTTTAAATAAAAAATCTTTTAATGTTGTTCGATGTTGTCTGGCGGGTTAAAAACGATTTTTTAAATTAAATAACGTGTAAAAATTAATTTGCTTGATACTTATAAGAATTTTTGTTGTTTAATTTCAATTGGGCCGTTATATATTCTAAAGTTCGAATAGAAAGAACACTTTCAAAAATAAATGATAGTAAGTATGTATGATAGTTTCTATTTTGTAATCATACCATTGCTATTTCGGCATTTTATCGTTGTTTTACTTCGAAGTTGACATGCAGTATGTTATGCTGCGAAATCTGCATATTATGCTGATTTTGTATTTTTATAAATGCGTTCGTCATATCATAATACACCTACCGGACGAAAAAAAAACATACAAATGTATGGGCGCTTTTCCACTAGACGGCACGTCAACGGCAACGGCGACGGCACGGCAAGACCACGTGACAATATCTATGGGAATCGATGACATGGCGTGACGGTGCCGTGCCGTCAAGTGGAAAAGCGTGTCAGATAATTTCATTGATTTTCATACATTATCTCACCTACGATATCGTCGACGGTACCGTGCCGTCGCCGTTGCCGTTGACGTGCCGTCTAGTGGAAAAGCGCCCTATCTACACGGCAGCCACCGTTTCCTGCTTTTATAAATACAACAATATTCTGCAAGTTATGTATCCTGTTTACAAAAAGAACACTTTTTAAAGTTTCGCTGATAAAGTGGCTTGCAAGAACATTATGGAATTTCGGCACGACACTGCGTTCGTTAAAAATACAGAAAAACATACAACCGCTTTAAATTGGCCGGTTAAAAACGTAGATTAAGGTAGGTTTTATTTCCGTTCACCCCCTCGTTCGGCGGCGGGGCGGCGGCGGTGCGGCGTCGGCGGCGTAGCGAGCGGCGCGCGAGTGCGTACCGTCCGAGTTTTTGCGCGCGCGCCTTCACTCTTCACCCCACACAATGCGACCTCGCATTCTATTCAAATAATGAACACTCAGTTACGCAAAGATGCGTTCCAAAACGCAAAACAATTCCCGTTCTTTCAAAAACTTTTTTGTAGCCCCTTTCATTCGTCTCCTTTCTTGAGTCAGCTCATTTAACAATGCGCCTGTGAATATGCAAATCTCTTTTAATTGTCTTGCTTTTTTAAGTTTGTTTGCGGCTGTCCTGCGCCTGCGCAGTGTAGCGGCATGGAGGCGCGAGTGACGCATCTGTCGTCCCCGATATTTACCCGGTCCGTTTGTCGCATTTGTCACTACAACCCGTAGGATAATGACTGGCTTTTTGTCGCGCTGCAACTGCACTGATGTATTTTTTATGCGGATCTAAGTTATGTGCCGTGTTGTGTAATGAAATGTGTTGGAATGAGGTTGGTGTTTTTAGGCGCGCAGACGCGGCGCTGCGCCGATAATGTTCGCTGAATTTTCATGAGTGCCGCGACGCCGGCCGCCGCCGCCGCCGCCGGTGCCTGCCTTCGCGCCCTTTCCATATTCCCTTTATTTATATGACAAAAACTGTCGTCGTCGCCGCGGCCGGACCTTTATCGAATCGGCATATTTTTTTACCGTTGTTAATTCCACAGATAATGGCTGGAGTCAAATGACCGTGCGCCGGTAAGAAGCCGCGGGAATTTCAGCGATGCTCGCGCTCTCTTTTAAGCGTATTTTTTGTGGGGGACGAGTTCTGGCGGCGTTTTCGTAGCTTTTTGCGGGTCGCTGATGAAAACCGTAATGGCATTTTATCGTGCATAAAAGCGGAGGGAATCATTAATTATTTATAATAAGCAGCTAGCGCCGATTGGCCGCGTGTATGTCCATCGGGTCGACCGGCGGCGTTGCACCGGCGGCCGACCGACGTTTTTGCGCGCGCGCATAGGTACATACAGCCGCGATTGTTTACTTTTTGCCGCCGAAAGTAGGTTGTGCTTATGATCATTAAGATGTATGTGTCAATCACATAAGTTGCGCGGTTTCTCGTAAAAAATTATGTAGGTAGGTGATGTTTATTGGAATAGCTGGGCGTTGCGCAAGGACCGCTCGCTCGACTCGCCGCGCCGCTGCCTCAAATAAAAAAACATCTTGTCCTATGTTCTTAAGCCAAGTACTTCATACCTACGTACATAAAAAAAACTAATTAAGTACATTTTATTCTCTGATACAACCTATCAAAACAAAAATTGAATATTAAACTTAAAATTAACATTATGTAGGTACACGGACAGAAATTTCGGTCCGGAGAAATTACTAGACTGGAGTAGTAACTTATAATTACGAGAATTCTCGTTCGGTAAACGTTAGATTAGTGTATACTACATTATTTTGATACTTTATACTAACACATAGTTCGTTGTGCAGTTCGTTTTGCAAAGTACACACTCTGTTATCGTACAAGAATCCTTTTGTTCTGCACAACAATACCAGATGAGTATTTAGTACCATTCATTATGTATGGTGTACAAAATTGAGAAAATTACTAGAATGTCTCGTAAACTTTACTAATCAAAACAGTTTAGAGTGCAATTTAATTGCAGTCTCATATACTATTTCTCTGGAATGTGATAAGCACTTTATAAAATAGTATTTGGTATAATTTATCTGTTTCTGAGTACAATTCTCTTGCTTTCGAAACTAATCGGTATCTAGTACTGTTAACGTCATTACACTTAGTACAGATATGTACGAAGCTAAATAGTTTTGAATACTATTTGTATGTAATTATGTGTACAAACTAGCTATTCATTAGACGACACTTAAATATTTGGTCAATACTACTGAATTTAATATTCTATTTACTAAACGGTAAGTTGCAAAAACGAAAAGCTAGTAAAGCAAAGCCGCCAATCGCCCGCCGCGTCATTTCATTTGGATGACTGTTTCGTTCGCGCTCGGTTTGTGTTGTGAGCTTTGCTGCTCGCTGGCTGCGTGATTTTACTTGGTAAAGTCAGTTTTAACAACTTGTGCATTGGTTGAAGTGTAGAGACTAAGTGATTAGGTACCAAGTGAAGTGTTGAAAGCGGCGCCGGTACCATCCAAATCGGGAAAAATATCCGGCTACTGCGGATGGATTATTTCAACATACAAGTCGACGGCAACGTGGCCGCGGGTTCTCCAGTGTCCCCGGTGGCGGCTGATATCTTCATGGAGTGATTTTAGGATCGAGCTCTAAGGAATGCTTCGGAAATTCCGAAGGTGTTTAATCGGTACGTAGACGACACCTTGGCCGTCCTTCCACAGGACGAAATTACTACCTTCATGACCATCTTCATTCTATTCATGCACCCACTTTCATGATATACTTATTTATTATTTACTATAGAATTAGAGCAAAATAACTACCTCTGTGGTCTAGTCGTCTGAGCCAAGGGCTCCCGATCTGGAGGTCGTGGGTTCGATTCCCGGGGGGGGGGGGGGGAAATATTCCGTATTGTCTTTGGCGGTTTAAAAACTCGGACACCAGGGTTCATTGGGTCGATCGACTCGAAACCCACATGACAAAAGAAAAACAAGAGCAAAATAGTCAATAAGCTATCTTTTAATCATAAAAAAATCTAATGATACCATTAATCACACAGTCTTTTATAAACCAACTTACAGATAGGTAATTCCCATTATCATCCGAGTCAATTCTTGTATTATTAGCTGACGCTAGAACATCTTTGTTTCAGAGAGCACGCGAGATCTGTGACCCCCAATACCTGGACGATGAGATGTTAGAATGTGCGACAACCTTAAGCCACACCGTCAGCGTGTTATGGAACTACTCAATAATGGAACTACTGCGAATGAAGAGTCAGCGCCGTCACAGAAACGGCTCCACACCGCTCACCGTTGAGCGCCAACCAGCTTTCTTGCCATACATGAAGGTAGTAACTGACAAGATAGCGGAATTCCGAAAAATGAAATAAAATAAATAATTTCTTTCCACAAAAATTGTTCCTACATGTTAAAAAATATATTTTAGTTGTGTTGTGTATTTTATGTGTATTATTGTTTCTGTTTATCTGTTGTAACTAGCCTTGACAGTGGGTAGGCTTAAAACCAGCACTATGCTGGGCCTAATCCTATATTCTATAATGTTTTACTTGTTTTGTGTCTATTTGTGTAGTATTGTTACGATATTTTAAATTTACCTACTGATCTGCTCTGTGTTACTGACGTTTTGTTTTGTATTGTTTTTGTTTTTAAATGTGTGTATTGTAATAGTATGTATATGTGGAAATTAAATGTGTTTGTAGTTGAATTCTGAAAAACAAATAAATTCTTATAGGATGAGGAAAACAAATTGTCTAATTAACGTTGTCATTTTGTATGGGGATGCTAATTATTTTTTCATTTTCTACTAGATTTTTTTTATGAAAGTTGTTCAGAATCGTTGATTATTGTTCAGTCTTTCAGTTTTCTTACACCTAGTATATTACTGTCATTTCATTGTATTAACCTAATTTTATTTAAGTAGAATAAATACTCCAATGTGATTTTCAATATAATTGTATTTCATTTAATTTTTTCCCAATATCACAAATATTAAAATAAGAATATTGTTAATATTTTGGTATTATGCGATCTTGTTTGTAAGTGTTATATTATTTAGTCAGTAGTTTTTACTGTATGATAATAAAATAAAATTTTCATTGTACAATCTGAGCCATCTACTTTCTAAACTTGTGATAACTCATTTTATTACACATAACTATTGGTAGGTACTATAAAGTGCCCTATGTTTATGTATTAATTAATGGACTACGACGATATATAAGGCAGTTTATAGTCTTATTGGATTATGTAATAAAATGAGATATCACAAGTTTAGAAAGTAGATGGCTCAGATTGTACAATGAAAATTTTATTTTATTATCATACAGTAAAAACTACTGACTGTAATGTGTAACACCAACAGGATCGCATAGTACAGGTTACTAAATATTTACTAAAACACATAGTAAAGGTAACTAGATCATTAATGGGCGCAACGTCATGGTTGCGTTATTAAAAACAATATTTTTGTCCTATTTACAATCCAGTATTATATTATTAACAATACTGCGAGTTGTGTATACGAGATAATAACGTTATTGAAATTATATAGTAAGTAATCACAACACTCAGTATGGTAGACTTCACCCTAAATACCTTATCAAATACTAAATTACTAGTTAATTAGTACAGTATCATGTTGTTCAGTATACTAGAAAATAGTTGGTATTACAACAATTCTTTTTCAAAATTAAAACAATTCTTTTTAATTATTCCTACTCAACGATTCTTGTTGTGTCGTTATCAATAAGAAATTCTAGTTCATAAAATGAGAATTCTCGTAAATGCAACCAGACATTTCTCTCCGTGTATTTACATCTAGAGAGACGCTCCGAATTGCTATCAGACGAAAAGCTATGCTACAATCAAATTGTGACATTTCATCAAGCAGAGATCCTTTTGCCATTTTTTTCTTCACTATGTTTGGATATAATAATTTACCTTATATTATAAAGTTGTAAAAGGCAATAAACAAATTTTTGTTATTATAATTATTTTTATAAAATTAATTGTGTTGCCGTACTGGTATGGGGATCAATGGACTAAGGGTCGTATTTATAAAGCGATCTCAAGATTGAGGGCAATATTAAGTGTGGAGTTGACAGTCCGTTTTGTACTGAAATGACATTTCTGATACAAACTCAAACTCGCTGTCAGTCTCAAGAGCTGATTATAAATACGGGCCTAACTTTTCAATATTTCCCTAGAGTCTGTCTCTGTCCTTTTGTCCCTGACCTAGACTAGAGTCACACAAAGAGCAAACCCATTACCAATAAAAAAAAACTCTAATGCTAGATTTGATAATACTCGTAAAAAAACAACAATAAAAAAACATATTAGGTATTTCTTTCCACAGTAAAGTTGTATAATATATTAATGCACCAGAATGACTTCCGTCCGAGATTTGATTATTACAACCTAACTTCCTAGATAACTTCTTCTTTTTTAACCGACTTTTTTTAACGTGCAACCCTTCTGGCCAGATTTGACGTACGGACGGACAGGTCCGATCTAATCTGAACAGCTGCTTGGCAGATGTTCGCCGGACAAACATACACTCCACAAAACATTCACTCTACATATATCTTTATCAGTAAAAAAAAGGTCCGAAATGTCCGCCCGGCATTTGAGGGTTAAGGTCAATGAACTAGGCATTATTCATTGAATATTGATTGTTTTCTTAATAGTTTGTTGGCTTTGTACGGCAGGTGATTTTTAAAGGGAACGATCAAACATTAAATCAATCCATACAAACAAAGTAAAAAAATCCATGCTGGACTGGGAGCGAAAGAAAAACATAGAATTTACCAGCTGTTTCTCCTCCCGGGCAAAGGGATTCTAGGGTTGCAATGCATTGTCAATTAGGCTATGGGCTGACAGCCTGTCACTATAGCGATACATTTTCAATTTAAAAATGCTCTCAATATTTGACCGACGTGGCGAAAACGCCTTTTAATGCAGTATGACGCTCTGCCTAACACATAAGGTAAGGGATAAAGGCGTAACTTTAAATAAGGAAAATTTATTTCATTTTACAAGTAAGTATGTTTTGAAAATAAGTAATTAGGGCGTACGTTGGGCTAAATTTTTTATTTTTAAATCTTCTAAATCTACTAGTATATTGTTGGTCTATTTTTAAAATTATCATAATTTCTACATACAGGAAATGATCGATAACCTTGAAGGGTTCTTCACGTCGACCACATGATGCAATCTTATCTTAAATGGTCTTAGATCTATTTTTACCTACATTAAAATACCATACTCGGATCCTATTTTTCTTTGAAGTAAAATTTATTCGAAGTATCGTAACCAGTCAATTCTTATTTCATACCATAATAATAAATAACACCTTTTTGTCGATTTCCATTAGCACAAGGATCGATCGAAAAAATTACCATAAGAAAAGTATTGTGAGTGCCCGCGGCGAAAGGGTTAACTTTCAATTTCTTCCCCACGTAGCTTCCTTAATTAATTAACGACCACAACACATGTTTAGACTTGTCTATCTGTCACGCTTTCTCCAGGAATAAGCATTAAAAATGTTAGTCAACATTTCAACAAGTTGCAACCCTTTGCCAGCCACCTGTTCAGTGAAAAAAAAAATAACGTCAGTTGTTCGTTTTCCCGCCCTTTTTGTGGCACTCGGCCACAAAGATTTGTTTTATTTGTTTTTAATTGTTAATTTGGACGGCCGCGGATGTGGCGCGCTTTTTTAAAGTCTTAACAGATTTTTGTGGGCAACGTATCGGAAGTAACATGTGTCACTTCGAATTCAAACTCTATTAAAATTAATTTTATTGAACATCTCTGCGCCTGCACCCTTTGTCCTTTCAGCGATTATATGACTTTGTTTTTTTTTTTTTTGTGTCTCGTTTTATGCAACATCTTTGAACCAATAACGTGTTACTATATATACCTACTCCGTTTTTCTAACGTTGCGTTATCGATACCAACGTATTTTGCGGCCCATAAACAGCTTTTTCTTTGCAACTTAGCAGAGGTTCAACTTTCGGAACCGCAGACAATAACCTTGTTACAAGCTTATGTTTTGCGGTTGACTTTCTTTAAAGTAGTAATGAAAAAGCAGTTTATGGGCCGCAAAACAAGTTGGTATCCATAACGCAACGTCAAAAAAACCGAGTATAAGTAGTTCATATTGCAAAGTCAATGACAGATTCTTTTGTAGGATGTTTTCTTAATACAATTGAATATGATATTAAGTATATTCGAGTATAATTTTATTTAACTTCCAATTTCTATACCTACTTTTGAGTTTTAGATAGAGTTCCACTCTTTAGAAAATAAAAAAGTACGTTCTCTATAAAAAAACCCTTGCCCTACAAAGTTTGATAGGTTTTTTCACTGGCACCTGTAGAGGACGGAGGGTCCAGGATAAAAAAAAACACACTAATGGGTCGAGTCGTGAGAACTGAGTTGAGAGTTGAGGCCACTTTTTTGTCTAAAACACACAATAAAAAGATAGAGAGAATTGAGGTTGACCCACTTTAGTTCCGCAGAGAAGGATCAAAAGAGGAGATATTTTTTATCAAACAAATGGGTCATTTTCCCACCCGCATTTTTAGTGCGTCCGACGTGAAAATACTATTTTAAGTCTGTAAAAACGATCTGAAATATTTTTTTACATAAAATATGGGTATTTTACTAGATGGAGACGTAAATTTCAATCCTATTAAATAAGTGTAATATGATTAAATTAAATCATAAAGGGCTATTTTCTAATTTTGGTGGAGTGTCCGCTACCCGATTTGCGGCAGAAACCCTTTGAAAACTTTTGTTTAAGAGGCAGTTTAGTTTAGTAATTTAGAAAACTGTGATCTGATTGAACTAATTTAATATAAAAATGGAAAATTAACGCATACTGTCTAAGAAGTTTAGAAGTTATAGTAACTTGAAGAAGTGTCCGGGAGAACGAACTAATTTTGGTGGTCAATTTTTGAACGCTCTTAAATCAACAATGGCTAGTTCCACAAACACGATGTCCACATTTCCTGCTCCAGTTCAATGTGCTCAACCATCTGCAAGTGATAATCAGCTGCAGTTGGGCTTCATCTTTCAGCAAAAAACATAAATATGTCTTTTGGTGGCATGGGGGACAAATATTTTGAAATATTTCTAACTCATTTATTGACCGTGCGTGTTGTGATTTTTCCAAGTTGTTGCTATCGTTCAAATTGCCTTGTAGTATTGTTTTTGAAAGTATATCTATAATTTCCCATATTAGAAAAAATAGCGCGTTACAATCATTTAAAGTGAAAAAAATAATTTTGGTGGTCGTGTTTTGGTGGCGAAAACGCCATTTTGGTGGCGAAAACTAATTTTGGTGGAAAAATCGCGCCACCAAAATTTTAATCGCGCCACCAAAATTAAATTGCACCACCCAAATTAAGTTGCGCCACCAAAATTATTATTAGACCATCAGAGCTGGGAAATATGTTACACTTTTGAAATTATGTTTGCGTCCTTTATCTTTGGAATAAGAAATAATTGCAAATTATTAAAATGATTAATTAAATATAAGAAACAAGTATGTCTCTTCATAAAGTGCGTGGTTTGAAATAGTTTTTCATCAACGTGAGATGAGGGAAGGACATGAGGGAAGAAAGGGACGATAGGGAAGTGAGGGACAATATGCGGGAGGTAAGGGATGAAGGAAAGTGTCGGATGAAAAGGGAGTGAGGGATGAGCGGGAAGTGAGGGACGAGAGGAAAGTGAGGGAAGTGAGGGACAAGACGGAAGTGAGGGATGAGAGGAAAGTGAAAAATGGGAGGCGCGATAGGGAAGTGAGTGTGGGAGGAAGAGAGTGAGGAACGGAGGTCTATTCAATACTTACGATGCCGCTGTCTTCTCCTTAAATGTCAGCTGCATCTATCCAATACTTACGATGCTGCTATCTTCCTTGTGATCTTAAAAGGCTGCTGTGTCTTACGATGCTGCTGTCTTTCCTGTGATCCTAAGTGGCTGCTTCATGTATCCAATACTTACGATGCTGCTTCCCAGTGATCCTACGAGGCAGCTGAGTCTATCCAATACTTACGATTCTGCTGTTTTTCCTGTGTTCCTAAGTGATAACTGCAACTATTCAATACTTACGATGCCGCTATCTTCCCTGTGATAATAAGGTGGCAGCTGCGTGCATCTATCCAATACTTACGATGCTGCTGTCTTCCCAGTGATCCTAAACGCTTACTGCGTCTATCCAATACTTACGATGCCGCTATCTTTCCTGTGATCCTAATTGGTAGCTGCGAATATCCAATACTGACGATAGTGCTGTCTTCCCGGTGATCCTAATTGGCAGCTGCATCTATCCAATACTTAGGTATGATTCTGCTGTTTTTTCTGTGATTCTAAGAGGAAGCTACGTCTATTCAATAATTACGATGCTGCTGTCTTCTCGGTGATCTTAAGTGGCAGCTGCGTCTCTCCAATACTTACAATGTTTTTGTTTTTCCTGTGATTTTAAGTGGCAGCTGCATCAATTCAATACTTACGATGCTGCTGTCATCCCAGTGATCCTAAGTGGTAGCTGCGACTATCCAATACTGACGATGCTGCTGTCTTTCCTTTGATCCTAAGTGGTAGCTGCGACTATCCAATACTGACGATGCTGCTGCCTTCCCGGTGATCCTAAGTGGTAGCTGCATATATTCAATAACGATGCTGCTGTCTTCTCAGTGATCCTAAGTGGCAGGCTGACAGCTGCGTCTATGCAATACTTACGATGCTGCTGTCTTCTCAGTGATCCTAAGTGGCAGCTGCATTTATCCAATACTTGCATGCTGCTGTCTTCTTTGTGACCTCAAAAGGCTGCTGTGTGTATCCAATGTGCAGCTGCTGTCTTTCCTGTGATCCTAAGTAGCAGCTGCGTCTATTCAATATTTACGATGCTGCTGTCTTACTTGTGATTTTAAAGGCTGCTGCGTCTTTCCAATACTTACGATGCTGCTGTCTTCCTGGTTCTAAGTAGCTGATGTGTATATTCCATTCTCACGAATTTTGATGGTGCGATTTTAATTTTGGTGGCGCGATTTAATTTTGGTGGTGCGATTTTAATTTTGGTGGCGCAATTTTAATTTTGGTGGCATATTGTAATTATCTCGAAAACTAACAGAGTTATAAACTGGGCCCAAGTAAATTTTTCATTTAATTGCGTTTCTTATTGATATTTCGAACTCATTTTCTAGGAAAATCCAGAAATAAAAATCGCCACCAAAATTAGGCAAAAATCAGACTTGTTGAAAATGACCCAAATACCTAAAATAATGTTATTTTTCCTTTATCTAGAGAAAATAACTAATAACCCAAAGTTTTTTTTTTCAATATTATTGAAGACCCCACGGAAAAAATATCCTACGATTTACATATTTTACAACGTGTTCTGTTAACTGACTCTCAAATAGAATCTTGCTTGCTCACAAAATTTAGAACAAAGAATGATGGCAAAGATGGTTCCATAAAAGTATTATATTATCTGTGCCTAAACTAAGTACTATTACCAATCTATTTAACTTATTTCTAAAACGGCACGTTTTTTATTACCCGACTGTCAAGGAAGGGTTATGTTTTTCGCGCGTATCTTGTATGTATGATGTATGTTTGTACTGATATTTCTTTATTACCTCGTATCTCCGAAACGGCCGGATGGAATTCAACAATGAGGATATCGTTCGATTGGTCTCAAGCACCCGAGTGTTCATAGATAGGTGTAATTTTTCAAAATTAAAAATGACGGTTTTGGGGCGCAAAATTGTAAGTTTTTAAAATAAAAATTTCGGCTGAACCTATCGAGTGGGGTATCAAAGTAAAGGTAATAAAAACAGATTACAAAAATATATATGGTTCAGTTCATATGTCAACGCTCAATTTTAGAAAAAGTAATGCATTAAAACATGTTTTTATAGGTACTACAGTCGGCTTGTTTGAACTCTTGTTTAAAATATAAAACCTCGTCAAAACAAGTAGGAAGATTTCATATTTCAAAAACGTACGTGTCTATAAGATCCAATATCGATGATACTTCCCTGACAAAACTTCGCTGATACAGACTCTACCCTGTATATTGTTTGTAACCCCCGGACCCGTGGTCCAGCCGGTGAGGTAATTACGCATACCAAATGTTTTGTCCGTCCATTCACTTCCTCTTATTACCCCTTGCATCTTCCCGGATATCAAAAAACGTTCCGATCGAGGGGTCAGCAGTTCCCACGTATGCGCAGACGCACCTTACGCCTTGGCCAGTAAGACAAACTAATGTACAACTCCAACCCTTCCTTGTTTTTTCTTCGGACATACGGGTGGCTTCCGTGAGAACGACAAATAAGAGAAAAAATAAAATTTCCTTGTTGAGTATACTTTTTTATACATACATAAAATCACGCCTTTATCAGGGTAGGCAGAGCAAAACGACCTAAATAAAGGTCATTCCGCCACGTCTGACAAGTTTTGAGGGTTATTATACAGGTGATTATGTATATTGCTATAGTGACAGGTTGTCAGCCCATCGCCTAAATTGCAATACTCAGTGTATTACTTATGAGCGCGGCGGCTGAAGCTCTCGATTCCCTTAGCTGATTTTTACAGCATGCCCGGGAGGAGTTGCAGCTGGCACATTCTGTGTTTTTCTATCACTCCCAGACCAGCATGGAAGTTATTATTTTATACTTTTTTATAGTGCCGGTTAAACGTAGTTCAGAACTTCAGAACGTCTTCCTTGTTTCACTAGGTTAGGTACTTACTAGATACCGATTATGATCACGAAATTATCCACAAGAGTCCACTGCTGGACTTAGGTCAACAAAGTTCTAAGTAAAGTATATTATTGAATAGTGCGCGCCGCGTCTTGGTGTGATATGAACTGACCCTTGAGTAATCGGATGAAAAACGATATGATATTCACATTAAATACTGCTGCCGTTAAATAACTTGGCTGTTACGCGTTGCTCATTTTATTATGCATGTATGTACGTACATAGACCGTATTCTTCCCAAAACATGAGCAGGAGACCCCAAAAATATTAGCCTACTTTAGTTGCATGCCACCCAGGAGACTCCCTTGATAGTTTATTTTATCTAGGACCCGATAGAGTCACTACAAAGGGTAGACACCCTCTAACCTCCCATGGCCTTACTTGCCCTTAGGTGAACGGACCAAAACGTCCGGGCATGCAGGGGTACTTGGTCTGGGACTGTTCCTAAACCGTGCACTCTCAACAAATTATTTAATACTTCCCTGGTTCCTCTCTTTCAGCTGGAGGTGGACCTACTATCCATCGGCCGCCATAATGTCCCTATAACATACAGCACTACCGTTTGTGTTCAGCTTCCTTGGCCATCAACACGTGCTTATAAGTGCGCAGCGTTGCGTGCAATCAGTGTGAGAATCTCCTCAGCTCCGCGACGGCAGTAGCACTAGAGGCTTGGTCATCAAATTATACCGACTCCGCAACTAGTTCTGCGATTCCCGTTACAGCTATAGATGGGTATGTACCCGGGTATATACCCAAAATTGGGTATATACCCGGGTAGACGCCCATCTATTAGTTAAGGCATTTGTCTTTACTCTTTTGGGTTTCTCGTATAGTGGGCAGTTCCACAGAGCGTAGTCCCTACTCTCCATTGCATCTTCGCAAGGACACGCAATTGTCTCACGGGGTAAGCAACCTCTAATGAGATGAGGCTCATTTTCTTCGATTGCTCTTTTGAGAGCTTCGATTTTTCTGATATTTGTAAGTCTGGACAGTTCATAGTTCTGCCAAAGGGCAACTTTCAGCATCTCTTCGATCATAAAGCCTTGGTCAATCATGCCATCTTCATTATCAGCATCGCTCTGGAGTCTTCTTCTCAAAGACCTCCTGTTGTTTGCCCTACCCGGAGGGGGTTCACCACGCTGGGGTCTCCGCTGGGGGTGACCCGGATCAGGCTAAGTCCTACTTGCCACATGCGAAATTCATCAGGGACGAAGTTGTCAATTGCTTCGGCAAGACGGCAAATCTTTACGACCCTCTGAGGTATAAAGTTCCGGAGTTTAAAGTTGCCATACAGGTGCCCTTGTAAAGCAACTTTAAAGGTCGGTCTTTATACATCGTGGGTCATGGTGTTTACCTACTTTGTGGCAGTATTGGTACCGATGCTGGTCCACCTTCGTGGTAGAGCCTTGCTGTATGCGTAACGTCTTGCGCTGGTTGGTACAGCTAACGAAGGCCTACCGCTTTTGCAGTACGTCAGCGTTTCCGGTGTTCTGGTCGCTGCCGAATGGCTTGGAAGTCCTTCGTGCAGGACGAATTGAGGAGCAGAGTACAGACGAAGAATAGAGGCCGTTAGGGCCCAGGCAGCGCAAGAAATCAAAATCAACAGTGCTGACGGTTGATCTTTGGTAGACGCGATGAGAGACGTTGGGATGATCGCGATGTGATGTGATGCTCTTGTGGGGATGCAATGGAGAGTAGGGACCACGCCCTTTGGTACTGCCCACTTTACGAGAAACTCAGAAGAGTGATGCTAGATGCTGTAACGGCAATCATAGAGCGACGTTGCGGACTCAGTGTACTTTAGCGACCAAGTCTCTAGTGTTACAGCTGTCGCGGAGCGAAGGAGATTCTCACGCTCGTGGCACGCAACACGACGTGCTTAGGAGAAGGTGACGGTGGCCAAGGCAGCTGAGCACACACTACTGTTCTGTATGTTATAGGGCCATTTGAATGGTCACCGGATAGTAAGTCCACTTCCTGCAGGAGGAGAGGAACAGAGATGTATTATAGAATTCATGGGGATACACAGTTTGGGAACAAGCCTCGAGCAAGTACCCCTGCACTTCCGTACGTTTCGGCCCGTATGCCTTACGGCGGGTAGGGCCATGGAAGGTTCGAAGATGTCCACCCTTTATAGTGACTTTGAGGATGTTCTGGGCAGAATAAACAATTAAGGGAGACCTCCTGATCATATAACTTTACAAGTAGACATATTTCTTGAGCTCAGCGATTCCCTCCTTGAAAACCTTTGTTACCGGATACCCTCTACTCCAGAGGGCCACCTGCTCATGTCCTGAGAGGAATTAGGTACTATAAGTTAATCATTATTTTAATGTCTGTTCCGCTGTGATTGCATCACTTATAATAAGTACATACTTCAGTATTTTTTTTTATTAAAGCAAATCTTAATTTTTATTTGTTACCATCTTATAATATCCTACAATACCTGAAAACTTGGAAGTTGAAGAAACTATAAAGCTTTGTACAATTCATTTTTGATAAGAACCCTATTTTACACCAAGCTATTAAAAACACCTTTTGAAAACACATTTTGAACTCAACGCCAAGTTCAAAAGGTCCATAATACTATAAAGTTTTTTTTATAAAAACAGCTATAGACATATTTGAGCCCGTTTTTTAAAGAAGAGGTGCCCCGTGTGGTTGAGGTGCTAACTGATGCCAGGAGGCCCGCGGCAACGACAGTGTTAAATAAAACATGTGTTAAGGTTTTAAGTGGCGCCTTGAGGTTATTCAATTTATCCCGTTTTTGAAATGCTCTATTAAAACTAAAAGTAAAGTATTTCCGATTATGAAAGTTGAGCAACATAATATCGGCATAACTTTTTATTATACGTCATGAAAATCCATAAATTATATCCTGAAATAATTCCATCCATTTCAGGCGACCCTGCCCATCAATCGTCTTTGCTGACGTTACCTACGTCGACTGGTAACTAAAACGATTTCTCACAAGTGGTATGTTAAATAGTATGCAAAATTTTCAGCACATTAAGCCTAAATGGCCAAATAGAGATAGATTAAGCGCCAATTTACAATACAATACAAATACAATACAAATATACTTTATTGCACAAAAAACACAGAAATTACAAATTGATTACACAGAGAAGTAGTACAATTGGCGGCCTTATTGCTAAGGTAGCAATATCTTCCAATTTACCAACAGTATTTTTTATGTTTTCAAAATTGCTCACGTTTAGCAGTTTTAGTTTAGCAGCAATAAACAAACGTCTACGGTGGTAGGGTTTTGTGCAAGGCCCGTCTGGGGAAATACCACCCCCTTTCTTATTTCTACCGCCAAGCAGAAGTGTTCGCACTTCTGTTTTTCAGTTCGAAGGGCAAGGGAGGCAGCGAAATTACTTGCACTGCACATGACATGAGGCAATCAAACTCGTCTCACAAGTGTGCAACGCACTCTAAACTTATTTGCACTAGAATGTAAAGAAAAATTAATCTGGTGAAGTGAAAAAATGTCAATATTGTTTTGGTAAGATCTTGCACTGTAACCTATGATAATCGTATTTATAACACATTTGCTCGTAAAGGGTCTCTTATTACACCAATTTCAATATTGTATTGTATCTTATTACGTACTTGTGCGTAATCGTAATGTAAAATGCACGACGGCTAGCAATATCGCCTCGGCTGTAATGATCAACCCACCGCACTTATATCGTAATGTACTATTAAAGTGCCATCGTGTTTGAAACAAATCAATATTTGCCGGTGAATTAAAGAGATAACACAAAATATATTTAATACACTTAGTTATTTTTTCTTAGTCATGTAATTACAATGCTCTGACTAATCGCAATCAGGAGAAAAAGCGAGCACATGTCTGCCTGTCGGTCAGATAGGATCCTAATTAGTAATTACTTTATAACGTTTGATTAACCCTTGCCACAAAACAGATGCCAGCGGTGTTGCCAGATCTTGTGTGGATTTGTACCAATGTTTAGTTGAAATGTTAATAATTTTATCACAAATTTAATACCATCATCATCATCAGCCTCTATAAATAAAAAAAAGTCCTCCCAACCGATTTTCGGTGACGGCGGCCAATCTCCCAGGAATCAACCAAGACTGCGCAGGACTTAGTTTTTAGTGCCTAAGTGTTTGCGCAACACACTGGTGCACTCTTTGTAGGACCGACTATTTGCTGGCTACTACCTATGCCTATCCGACAGCATGGATCATTATACTTATCGGAGAAACAGGTGATCCTGCAATAACAACAAAAAGGAGTTGTTCCCCGTCGGGAATCAAACCTGGGACATCCGGGTCGTGAGCTCAAGACTCTGACCACTAGACCACGGAGGCAGTTCTCTCAGTCTCTATTAGTCCAAAATTCGAATATCAAACGTAGGAACCGCAGCGGCTGGTAACACAGGCCGCAACATTGATTAATAGGTAACAAAAAAGACGCTACTACCCACCTGCCCTACAAATCTCACTTTCAATCTATAAAAAATGGAAGCGTGTAAAAAGCTGCGTTTTTGTTAGTGTAATCTCGTATGTAAATGACGAGTCATTGTCTTTTGTCAGTTTTTCAACGGAAACAAATAAAATTAGATTCGGAAATCTAATGAAATCACCAGCAAAGCAAGCACTAGTTTATTCTTTTATTCGTATTTTTCTTAGGCCGGGTTTTCTTTTTGAAGGTGGTAGGGTTCTGCGCAAAATCCGTTTGGGGGAGTACCACCCCCTAACCCCTTGCTTATTTCTACCGCCAAGCAGAAGTATTCGCACTTCTGTGTTCCGTTTAGAAGGGCCTGAGAGCCACCGAAATTACTGGCACATGAGACAATTGTCGCTTTTCCACTTGCCGGCACGGCACCGTCACGGCATGTCATCGATTCCCATAGATATTGTCACGTGATCGTCGCCGTGCCGTTGCCGTTGCCGTTGACGTGCCGTCTAGTGGAAAAGCGCCCAATGCATCTTTGGTCTCGCACTCTGCTATTCCACTAGAATTCAGTTAGTATAGCCTCTTATCATTATTATAAGAGTAAAAATAACTCCTTAAAGTATAAAATTCTTTTCATATCAAGCTAATGAAGTTTTTTCACCTTCCTAAGGGTGTATTCCACTAATACCTAAGCTAATATTCTAAACACGATTTTCGCACGGAAGTCTCAAAAAAAAAATTGCCTCTCCTCAACACAGGTACAATAATCTGATAAATATTCAAGAGCATTCACTATTACGCATATCAAGTGTAAAAAATACTTAATAGGATGCGCGCACACATCCGATCTTTGTCTTGCGTACCCGCACTGTCATTATCGCCTTTTGTAGACGACGTCCTTTGCTCCTGATGTATTCAAATCGTGTTATCCGTAAAGGGATGTTTTTGTTTATCCCGCGAATAAAATTCTTTCTAGAAAGGACTTTTTGTGTGTTTATCCCGATATAATTAGTGTCGTATACGCCTAGGAAGTGAATTAGTCGGATAGTTATTTCTTTTTATTAGTTTTATGATTTTGTTTCGCACGGTCGGGTTACAAATGTGGTGACTACCAATAGTTGTAATGAAGTGAAAATATTATTATGAAGATATTTTATTTCATTAAAAGATATACATAATAATGAAGTGAAAATATTATTATGAAGATATTTTATTTCATTAAAAGATATACATACAGTTTGTCTTAATAATTAAATGGATTATCACAACATATGAGTCTGTCTATTCGATACAGCCGTTCTTTTCTGATTTACGAGTACCTAGTCTAGGGCTCGTATTCATAAAGCGCTCTCAAGATTGAGAGCAATCTTAAGTATGGATTTGACAGGTTGTTTTGTACTGAAATGACATTTCCAATACGAACTCAAACTCGCTGTCACTCTTGAGAGCTGATTATAAATACGGGCCTAGGATCTCGTGTCGTGTGAGCAACATGCCACTAGCTAATGCGTCTCTATACAATACAGACATACAGTGTGTGAAAAAGAACTACATCAATGTTCCACTATAATCAAATGTTACCTAGCATCGGGCGGATCGTAAGTACCTACCAGTCAAGAAATAAAAAAAATATAAAATGTGACAAAAAATCTCTATCATCTAACACCGTGAGAGATGCATAAAATTAGCAGCCGAAATACTTATGCAAAAGTGAGTAAAAAAACTCAGACAAAAATTAAAAAAAATTGAAACAACTGTGCGTGGTCGCAAATTCAACTCAGGCGCAAAGGGTGAGCGCATTTGCATACGAGCTAGCCCGATGGCGATTTTTTTTATTTACCTTTTTACCGACAAAGGATTATGGAAATTAGTTTTTTGGACATTGCGTCGTGAGATTGTCGCTTTTTTGCTAAGTTGTGAGAGAGATAGTTTTAAAAAAATGAAGAAATTGTTCTCACGCAGATTTTTTGTGACTTGTTTGAGTTCTGATATGCTTGATGAATGATTTCAATGTTGTAAGGAATAATTAAAACACTTTTTTATCCTCATTTTATTTTTTAACTGAACCGATAACAAATAAAAAAAACATTTGAATGTCAGTTATTCTTCATTTAATGTGTAGTGTACGTTATTCTAACTAAACTTACTTATGGCTTTCATACAAAGTAAAATCCAACGATCCAATCTTTGGAGAAGTTGAGGGAGGAATTTTAGATTATTTTTGAAATGCCTATTGACTTGGCCGTCGAAACCAAAATGGATAGGTTTATAAAAAAAATAAGGAAGGAAGATCCAACAACTTTTAGGCATAAAAAATTAAGACCGAACGATTTTCTTAAAGTAAATCTTGTTCAAAATATGAGCGGCGCAAAAATAATAGCTAACCATTATAATAGGCCATGATTATAAGTTAAAACAGCTGACGCCAGTGATATTCGATCTTAAAATTAAGGCGTCAAAGTCTTAAACAAGGAAACGACCAGTTTTTAGGGTTTTTATTGTTTCTACGGGGTGGCGTGCTTTTCGAGTAGCATAAATATCCTGAAGGTCGTATTTATAATCAGCTCTCAAGAGTGACAGCGAATTTGAGTTTGTATCAGAAATGTCATTTCAGTACAAAACGACCTGTCAAATCCAAACTTAATATTGCTCTCAATTTTGAGATCGCTTTATAAATACGAGCCTAAGTAATAATATCCTACATTTTTGGGGATATTTTTAGCACTCACAAATGCTGAGGTCGTGGCCCGAGGGGAATTTATTATTTTCTTTCTTTCATATTAATCATAATCTTTTCTTAAATATTTTTTATGTGATCCTTTCTCGTTACTCAATCAAACCCGAGCACCTAAATTTAACGCCCTTTGTAGGTAGGTATATCACTTTTTGAATTGGTACCTCTAGTCTAGTCTAGTATAGGTATTTTGAGCCTTGCGGATTCGGTGATGGTATTTTTTTATAACTCAACTACCATGACCATGAGTAAAATAAAATATGGGCATGTAAACAGTCCTTCTATGTTGGACTGGGAGTGATAGAAAAACGACTGAAAGGTCATTCCGCCACGTCTGATAAGTTTTGAGGGTTATTTCAGTTCAGATGGTCATGTGTGTACTGCTATAGTGACAGGTTGTCAGCCCATCGCTTAAATTGCAATACATTAAAACCCTCGAATCCCTTAGCTGGTTTTTACAGCATGCCCGGGAGGAGATGCAGCTGGCACATTCTATGTTTTTCTATCACTCCCAGTCCAGCATGGAAGATACAGGGTGTTAATTTAGCTTAAGGGGTGTTTCAGTAAAGTAAAAGGAGCCCATAAAGATAACCGATACAAGATCAATACATCTATGTAAAAGTCTATGTACTTTATGCAAAAAACTGACACCATTTTTTTTATTCATATTTTTTCTATGGTGTATAAAATTTACCTGACCCACCCCAAAATACCACCCCACAGTTTTTTCTAACCAATCGCACTCTGGGGTGTGCAGCCTGGGGTTGGGGTGGTGGCGTTTTTTTTTACTAGTTACACATTATATAGGGTAACCAGTTTTGAACAATATTATGTGTATTCACTATTATTTATTTTTTTATGTTCCCCAACAGTCTTACTTGTGTCAATGATTAGATTATCAGCATTTGAGCTTTCTGAGCTTTTCGATGTTTCAAGATCAGTCTTACTTCCGTCAATGATTATAATATCAGTATTTGAGCTTCGTGTTTTAAAATTGTTAGTTCGTTTTGTAAAAGATTGTAGACGTTTTAATTTCATATAAATTTAGAAGTCATCGCTTGCATTTTCGAACTTCGGAAGAAAATCGAAATTGCATCTGTTTGGTATTTTACAATACTACTTACATTAATTATGATGGTTTTAGTAATTATTACTATCGCCTTATCAGATCTTTCTGCTTTGCTTTGCTTTTTTTTTCCTTGTTGAAGAACATTTCTATTTATAATGTTATGCTTTGAAAACATCATAATATATTAATAATGTTTGTTATAGTTTGAAGTTTATTTCTGTTAAACAGCTGAAAACATCATTGGAAGCTGATTCAGTGTTCTAAAATGGCGGTAAGGTAATGGTGTGATGTTGTTTACTAACTGTTATATTTCATTTCAGACAAAGTATCTAAATCTCCTGAAAGACCCGATACTTCCGTAAGCCATACGCCTGCAGGAAGTAACATTGAATCTGAAGATACATCAAAAACTGAAGAGCCTAACAGTCCTGGAGCCCAGACCATTATTTCTATCAGTTCAGAAACTTCAGCTGCCAGCCCGAAACCAGAAGATACTCAGGCTCAAGAAAGCAAGGATTCTACGGAGAAACATGAGCGATCAGTAACACCGGGAAGCTCGGAATGCTCAAATGCTGATATTATAGATATTATAATCATTGACGGAAGTAAGACTGGGCCTGGAACACCGGAAAGCTCAGAAAGCTCAAATACTGATATTATAATCATT
Organism: Scrobipalpa atriplicella; assembly: GCA_029255725.1. Lineage (NCBI taxonomy): Eukaryota > Metazoa > Arthropoda > Insecta > Lepidoptera > Gelechiidae > Scrobipalpa > Scrobipalpa atriplicella. Next base: position 64,769 of record JARACY010000469.1, on the reverse strand, counting down.
GACGGAAGTAAGACTGATCTTGAAACATCGAAAAGCTCAGAAAGCTCAAATGCTGATAATCTAATCATTGACACAAGTAAGACTGTTGACAATGCTCAAAATGCAACTGCTGCTGAAATTGACGCCGAAACCAAAGATGCAGAATGCTCTTCCAATGAAGCAGAATGCTCTGAGAAACAGGAGATAAGAACAGAATAAGAAAGTCATTCCATGTTATACAGACATTTACATATAAACATATATATAATCTTTTACAAAAGTGTACCTAAGTAGGTATTTCTTACTCAAATACGGAAACTATTCGATTCTGATCTGAACAATTCACTTACCTACACATTCAAGAAGGGATTTTCACGCAGGATAAAATACGAGACTTATTATAATAAAACATTATTGGACTTATTATATATTGTGCCGCTGTCGGTAAATCATATCATCTGTAGAATTAACTTTAGAGTTGAAGATCTAATAATCTATGACGTCTTCACAGAACTTACCACCTTCACCAGTCGCTGATCTGTCCAGTCCAGCATCCATGGACCAATCGGAACTAGGTACGAAGCTGCAAGATACGCTCGTGCTACGAATTACCACAGATTACTAATATGTTACTGCCGTAACCTTGCCATCGCCGTTTGTTACGTCGTTGCGAGCTATTCTAAGGCATGCGGATTAGGCCGGGCCGATTTAACTCATTTCAGAATTTCGTTATATATGCCCGGGCAGAAAGAAAGCACCAAATTACAATAACAAAAGACGAAAATTCGAAATTAAACTGTCAACTTTTTTTTTTCGATTTTACTTGAAACAGTAAATTTTTTGATGGCTGGTAGAGGGCTCAAGATCTATTTTTAAAATCTTTTTATATATTTAAAATCTACATGAGAAACCACAACTTTTTATACCTCTTGGGTAAGGGAATTCGAAAAAAAAAATTGTTCCTTACATTACATCATCTGCCCGCCCTAATGCGGACGCGAGCTAGATTTGTACCTAGTTTACTCTCGCGCAGTAATGTTTGAATGTCTTTGCAGTGTGATTCTTCGGTATCTGCACTTTATAGTTTCCTATGCCTGTTGTAGAAATCTCTACTGTAAAGCTTGGTCATTGTATAGTATTTTTACGCTTGGTGAATTGTAGAGCTTGAAGAATGACTTGATACAAATGATGCCTATCTCTGAATATAAGACATGCTTTTTTTTTACTGAAGTGCAGTAGACAGACAGAATGAGTTAATCATCAATACTCTTGTGTTTAGACCAAGTTAATATTACTTATATAATAATCACTTAATTCTCTTCATTCTATGTCGATTGTTCTTTAGCTACGTAAAATACCTAGTTAACCTTCCTTATAATATGTGTTTCATGTTGTGACACTCTCAATTATACTAATAAATAAGATATAAACTTCTCGTAGTGTGCCTCCTGTTCCTTTATCAATTAATTCTATTTTTCTTCTACCGTGTCTGTTTAATGTCTGAGGAAAAAACATAAGATGCCACTTTTGATGTTTTTTTTTTTTTTATTAGTTATCAAATTCTTAAAAGTATTACAATTTTAAATAAGCCAGGCTTCTTTTTTTAATTTTCAAAACACGATGAATTCGTTTTTTTTTTTGTAGCGTCGTGTTTTTGAAACCAAATTTTACCACAATATTTTTTTTATTTGACATAAATGATATTTGGAAGTCAAAGGCGTCGTCTCCCCTTTTTCGTAGGGTAGACGCAACACATCCTGTCCTGGTCATAGGCTGCTGTTTTCAATTTCTCAGATTTTATGTACCTAGATGTCACATGTTGTAGAAAATTAGGTATATTTGATTGGCATTCTACCGAACGCAAGTAAGTCCGGATTACCTTAATTCTATAACAAGTTAATTATTGAACTGCACGCCAGGTTTTAATGTTATATCTTTTACAACCACATGAATAACTATAGAATAAATAAATTAAATTAGCTTGATTAAATCGTTATATTTTTTTATACATACAGACACATTTTTAAAACGAAACGTGGCAATCCGGACCCACGGCACACTATTATTGCACTTTAAAATATTAGATCCAAATTAAAATAATTGATTCTAATATATTATCATATTCTAATCAGCTGTCAAAAACATATGACACACAAAGTGACAGCTAAGCCTGTTTGTTAAACATAGGGGAAACCCCTATTTTTTGTTTGGATCTAAGCCTAAGTTATTTATTTAGAAAACAGACTAAAAAAACTTCTTCTTTTCTTCAAGTGCAAACTAAGTATTTCTTTGTTTCAGGTGAAAAGAAGCTTGTAGTACCAGAACGTGCGTCTCTTATTTAGGCTCGTATTTATAAAGCGATCTCAAGATTGCGAGCAATATTAAGTATGGAATTGACAGGTCGTTTTGTACTGAAATGACATTTCTGATACGAACTCAAACTCGCTGTCACTCTTGAGAGCTGATTATAAATACGGGCCTAAATATCGTGTTTTGTCTAAATGTTTTGATTTTTTTAGCACTGATTTGAATGTCCGCGAATAACGTGTGTTTTTTTTATCAATGTTAAATGTTAAAATCGCTGTCACTTATTAAAAAATCAATTGACAAAAACTGCTTTAAATGTGTGAAACTGTTTATTTGCCACTCTTGTTTATTTTATAGTATAAATATATCAAAACTAGTTTTTTGTCCCCATACAAAAGTATTTTATATATCATACAGAACACAGACCATAATCGTCCGATTTTTTTTTATCAGGTCTGTAATAATGGCCTTTGTTATGTATGATTCATGGACCCTTCATATATGGTACAAAGTTAAAAATCATCACATCATATAATAATGATGATTTGGACACGGAACCTGATAAACAGAGGTCGGAATTAGGTAGAGTTATTTATGTACTCATACTGTGAAAGAATAAAGTGAATATGCCTCAAAACCCGAGATTAATTTTAAAGAGCAGAAAACTCCCGTGATTTTTAAATAAAAAAGTTATTTACTTTTACACAATTTAAACCTCTGCACGCGCGACGTTGCCAAATTTACATCAATGACATCGGATGTCCGAGAAGTTACATAATTCTTGAAAATTTGAAAATTCTTGCAAATTTCTCTGCACGATGTTGCCACATTTGTAGTTCACACAACATAATAATAATTAAACTAGCTGACATCACACAACAATACTCTACAGACATAAATATGCAATTCGGTGTTGATAAGTGCAAAATTCTCTCGGTGGAAAAAGGAAAAGTAGTGCACATCCCTTATACACTTCATACTGGCGAAACTATTGAACCGATGGACGAAGTTAGTACTTACAAATATTTAGGCTTTCACCAGTCTAGACAGATTCAACAGAAACAAACTAAAATCGATCTCACTACAAAATTCAAACACCGTCTCAATCTCATCTTGAAATCTCAACTAAACTCCAGAAACACTATTAAAGCCATAAACACATTTGCCATCCCTGTACTCACATATTCATTCGGAATAATTAACTGGTCACAAACAGATTTACAAAAATTACAACGCACCATACACACTTCCCTCACAAAATTCAGGAAACACCACCCAAAATCATGTATTCAACGACTTACACTACCACGCCAAGAAGGAGGAAGAGGACTGATTGATGTTCATAACCTACACAACAAACAAATAACTACACTCCGGCAATACTTTCACACCAAATCAGAACACTCATTACTCCACAGACATGCAACCGAAACCGACACTAGACTTACACCACTAAACTTACATGACAGACAAGCACAGACCAACGAAAGACAAACGGACCCTAAACAAAAAATCGCTACCTGGGCTGGAAAGTCCCTCCACGGGAGACACCGATCCCACCTTTGCCAGGCATACGTCGACAAAGATAAGTCGAACGAATGGCTAAGGAAGGGTGAACTGTTTCCTGAAACCGAAGGCTTTATGTTAGCGATACAAGACGAAGTGATAGCCACACGTAATTACAGGAAGCATATTTTAAAAGACCCTAATCAGACTAATGATTTATGCAGACATTGCAATAGTGCACCCGAAACAATACAACATATAACTAGTTCCTGCAGAAGTATCGTACAGACAGACTACAAACACAGACATGACCAAGTAGCATCCATTATTCACCAAGAACTCGCACATAAATACAAATTCATAGCCAAAAAACAACCATACTACAAATACAAACCGGACATAATTTTAGAAGACAGAAATTACAAAATTTACTGGGACAGGACTATATTAACGGACAGGACAGTGCATTACAACAGACCAGACATTACACTCCACGACAGACAAAACAGAACAGTTTATTTGATAGACATAGCCATTCCTAACACCCACAATATACAAACAACTATATCTGACAAACTAACAAAATACCAGGATCTTGCAATAGAAATTAAGACTCAGTGGAATGCAGATACCGTTCATATTGTTCCCATAGTACTCTCTTCAACTGGAATCATACCCAAAACTCTTACTAACAGCCTAAAAATCTTAAACATACCCACCAATCTAATATACACTTTACAAAAAGCAACAGTCCTTAATACCTGCCGTATCACACGAAAATTCTTAACATCGTCAACGATCACCTCCAACGCTGAACCATCTGCCATACTTGGCTAAGGCCCGTATGGTAGATTATTACCTTCTCTTAATAAGAGAAGAGAAAAATAAAAGAAAAAAATAATAATAATAATAATAATAGTTTATTTTTCAGATATCAAAGATCCAATATTGTTAGTTTTAACTTATAACTACGTTACTAGATTTAACAGGAATTACAATTATTGGTCACAATCACAACACACGAATATACAATTGAAAATCAGATAATTCAAATACATGTCATACGTTATTTAGAATAAAATCAATAAATTAATAAAATAAAATCACAGTCAACACATAATTATCATAATAGTAGGTTCTATGTTAATCGGGTACCTACCCACCTACCTACCTACCTACTTCTCAGTATGCAGGCGATTCCAGTGTATGAGAAAGGGCGAGTCCCACCGGTCGATGATAGTGGACAGGATGGTGTTGCGGCTAGCGCGCAAACATTCTAGCATCGAGGCGCACCTTTTACGTATTATCGCGTGAAACCCATCTGTATGAGCCTCAGCGAACATTGTTGATGCGCTGCAATATCGCGGTAGCCGCAACATCACCCTGAAGGCATTATTGTATTGGACTCGAAGGGCGCCGAACTCCTTCTGCGTATAGTTGACCCACAGACTGCAGGTGTAGAAAGTTTGACAGAAAGCTCTGAAAAGAGTAACTTTCACTTCTTTGGAGCACCTAGCAAATCTGCGAGCCAACATATTGCATCGGACAGCCAGCGCCCTCCGCTCCCTTTCTATGTCAGTATCATCTTTAAGATCTTCGGTGACCCAATGACCCAGATACTTAAATGCTGAGACCTGTTTTAGCGGAGCTCCACATAACAGTACGGGGGGCACTGTAGAGTAGCATTTGGATCCAGCTTTAAAGACCATGATCTCGCTTTTTTTGGCATTGTATCTTAGGCCATGAGCCTCCGCATATCTTTCACATATGGCAAGTAATCGCCTCAACGCAGCTATCGATGGGCTCAACATAGCTTGTTATTATTATTATTATTTATTTGTAATATTGTTGGCCACACGAGATTGTCTATTAGAAATCACGGGAAGATCCATATTAATATCAACATTTCGATGCAAGTACCTAAACAACTCTACCTAATTCCGATCTCTGCTGATAAAGCTTATGTCAGTGTTTGTCTTGTCATTTAAATTAGTCAATTGCATTCATTTTCTGGAAGTAAGAACAAGGGGCAGGATAGTCGGATATTACCTACAACGTATATTTTTTTTGCAGTGGTCGTGACATCAGCTCCATCTAACGAGGCTGAGCTGCAACTGTATCGGGTGATGCAAAGAGCCAGCCTCCTGGCCTACTACGACACATTGCTGGAGATGGGTAAGCTTCTTCTTCTATAAATATGTACAATTACTTTCTAGGGCCTGCCTAACGTTCAACGCCGAAGGTTCCGTTCAACCGAAGTACCTACATTACACCTGCGAACCTTGCGCGAGTATGCATTACCCCTAACCCCTTTGTACCTATATTTACCACTTAAACCTAGTATTTCCTCCCTCCCCTTCCCTTCTAAAGAAACTCTGTTATGAAAAATTGTTAATTTCTGAAGTAAGGCTACAGATAAATAATACCCAGTATCACTATTAACACCTTGTATAAATAAATAAATAAATAAAAATAAAGCACGGAATCCTTTTCGTTTTCGGACAATCAGGTGATTCAGCCTGCAATGTTCTAACCAAACTGGGGAAAATCTCACAAAGTAATAAATTTACAAATATCAACTTTGTGTTCCCCCTGGGAATCGAACCCAGGACCTCCGGATCGGGAGCCCTTGGCTCAGACCACTAGACCACGGAGGCAGTTAATTCAATGGCAGATGGCAGTCCAAACTTGCTTCACCCATTAAACTTTCTCAGGAACACCAGAAAAAACAATTTCTCATCATTCCAAAAAATAAAAAGCTAGAGCTAAAAAATAAATTTCCATATGGCGAAAAAAAAAAACACTGACGTCGTATCATGCAAATATAGCTTTTTTTAATTTTCAACTTGGCAATTATCCTTAGGGAAGGGTTTGGCTGGCCGTCTTACAATCCATTTGTATTTTTTTCCATGGCCCCTTCGCAAAATGGTCACGTCATCATTACCATATTGCCTAAATTAAAACTGAGTGTGAGTTGATATTTTTTCATCGAATCACACGTTTTTTCTGACAAACAATGGATGAAATGAAGACGATCTTGCATATTAATGCGGAGAAATAGGATTAAAGCATTTTTTTCGGACTTCAAGTCACCCCTAGTAGAGACAATGGTCTCGGCATGCAAATTAGAATGTTCACCTATACAACTAGTTTTATGCCGGACCCGGAGCTTTACTTAGGCCCGTATTTATAATCAGCTCTCAAGAGTGACAGCGAGTTTGAGTTCGTATCAGAAATGTCATTCAAGAACAAAATCACCTGTCAAATCCGCACTCAATATAGCTCTCAATCTTGAGATAGCTATATAAATACGAGCCCTAGGGTCGTATTTATGAAGCGATCTCAAGATTGAGAGCCACATTAAGTATGGATTTGACAGGTCGTTTTGTACTGAAATAACATTTCTGATACAAACTCATACTCGCTGTCACTCTTGAGAGCTGATTATAAATACGGGCCTTAGGGTCGTATTTATGAAGCGATCTCAAGATTGAGAGCAATATTAAGTATGGATTTGACAGGTCGTTTTGTACTGAAATAACATTTCTGATACAAACTCATACTCGCTGTCACTCTTGAGAGCTGATTATAAATACGGACCTTAGAATGCTGTTTGAATGATTTTAGTAGTCTTTTGTTATGAATTATCAAAAAAGCCAAAGTTTTTTTTTTTAGTTGGGAAGCTGTAACAAGCAGAGGGATTCGAGAGTTACAGTACTATTGTAAATGATTTAGGCGATGGGCTGACAACCTGTCACCATAACGTCATTTTAGAGGTGGCGAAAACGCCGTTTTACACTCTGCCTACCCGTTAAGGGACAAAAGCGTGACTTTATATATGTAAGTATACCAAACAGAGATCTGTATTAATGTATGGATTTGTGTGCAGGTGGCGATGACGTTCAGCAGCTGTGTGACGCTGGCGAAGCTGAGTTCCTGGAGATCATGGCGCTGGTGGGCATGGCATCCAAGCCGCTCCACGTCAGGCGGCTCCAGAAAGCTCTGCAGGAGTGGGTCACCAACCCAGCCCTCTTCCAGATCCCCATTGTGCCCAATCTCTGTCCCACTGAGAATCCCTTCATGAGTTGCAACAGGTCAGTTAGCATTATAGGTACTACAATTGCGAATTCAGGTGATTTCTTAAAAACATCCGGTTTTTGAGTATTCCAAGATAATTATATTTCTAAAGGTTTTTAATATTTACCTTACATGTCATGTTAGGTGTGTAAACAGTGTTCTTAGTATTATTATGTTTCAGATCCTTGTTGAACATGCCTCCATCCATGGCGGGAGTGATGCCGAGAGCGGTCGCCTCGCCGGAGAGCAATAGACCTGCCTACAGCCCGTCTCCAGGAGCTCCCGAGAACAGTTGCGGCTCCAACGCCTCCGCCCCCAACGCTAGCCCCGTCCACAACCAGAACAACTTCTCGAAAATCGTGCTGCCCTCGTCACCAGCTCCCGCCGCGCCCATCACGGCTACTGCCTCCAGATCTTTCTCCCCTCAAAGCGCCTGTCCTCCCTCCGCCGGGTCCAGCCCTGGCTCCGTCACCTCTCCCGTAATGACGCCAGTCCTCTTGGACGTTCACGTGCAAAAGCTGGCAGCAGCGGCTGAGAAACTAAGTAAGATCCTGCCACAGCTGGAGCCTAAGCCACAGAACACCAAAAAGAAGATGTGTAAAGACCTAGAACTGGTCATGATGATGCCAGACTCTGACCCTCGGCGGATGGAGGAGATAAGAAAGTACGCGGCTATTTACGGGAGGTTCGATTGTAAGAGGAAGCCGGAGAAGCCGTTGACGTTGCACGAGGTTGGTATATGTATTGTGTTGAATTCTTCTTTCAGTGGCTGGTGGGGTTTCCCTTCGTAAATAAACCCCACGTCCTCCGCATCAAGAGCCGATGAGAAGCAATCGGTTCCCAATGTAGCAGACTAGTTCTCCCTAGCCATCACGATTCATGAGATACAAATCTGGTGACAGACGGACGGACAGAAGATTCTCAGTAATAGGGTCCCGTTTTGGTACGGAACTCTAAAGCAAGACGATGATGATGATGGATTCCACGTGGTTGCAGGTGATGGTGAACGAGGCGGCTGCTCAGATGTGCCGCTGCGTACCCGCACTGCTCACGCGCCGCGACGAGCTGTTCCCGCTGGCACGAAAACTGGTGCGGCACGCCGGCCTGCACTACTCCAAACACAGGTATGGACTGATTTACCAACCCACACAACTGAAGAGTAAAACCTCAGCGCCTATGAGGGTTTGTAAAAATGACAAGCCATTTTTTTTTTATATCTCAGGGAACGATTTTGATTTATTCTTTTTCTATGATGCACAATGAACACGTGTAGAACGTGGTTTCGACTCTGCCCCTATCACTATCACTCTGCGTTAAGCTGTCCCGGTTTCGCAGTCCGCGGAGTGGTTGTTTTACAACGCTCATTGGCCGAAATAAAAGGCATTTCGCGGATTGTGCGTTTTGTAATGCACAATCCGAGAAGTGTCCCTTTTTTCCGGCTAATGAGCGATTTCGGGGATTGTGAGTAACTTATATAGCTATAGTGACGGGTTGTGAGCCCATGGCCTAAATTGACATACACCGAAACCCTCGATTCCCTTAGTTGGTTTTTACAGCATGCCCGGGGGAAGATGCAGCTGGCACATTCTGTTTTTCTATCACTTCCAGTCCAGCATGGAAGTAACCTTTAAAAATCTTAAGAAATAATAAGCATAATGATGGATCAAGATGTCATCCACGTAAAAAAAAAAACCACTTTAAATAGGCAATCCCCTCTTGTTTCAGCCTACCCCCCACGGCGTCGACTGGCGAAGACCGCGAGAGGGACGATGATGACCCGCCCACGAACAAGAGACTGCGCCAGGTCGCCACAACCCCCCTAGTAGACCTCACAGAGTAGATAGAGCTTTCCCGCCTCCTTTTCTTTATTAACCCTTTAAATTTTGGGGCTTCACAAATAGCAACTTATTTATAACCAACTCAGGTCTCACGGTGTGCAACGCACTCTGCTATTTCACTAGAATCTAGTGGGTTAGAGGTATAACAAGCTACGGTGCTGCTTACCATAAGGTGGGCCGTTTGCTTAGATGCCCAGTAGTAACTTTTTACTGCTGTAGAAGAAAAAAACGAATTGACTAAATCTCTGGGAGTTACTAAACATAATTTTCTGAAAACGAGAAATCATCCCAATAAGAAGAATCACTAATATCAGAATCAGTTACTATAAAAAAAAACTACTTAGAATGAGAATAAGTTTTATTCTATTGCATTGGCTAAACTGAACCCTAGTAGGAATATGAATTAGATGTGACTATTGAAAAAAAAAAAAACACTTGAAGCTTTGTCCAATAAAAAAAAGGAATCAAATCTTTCGGTTTGGAATATAGTTGGAAATGTCTTCATTAAATTCAGTTACTTTCTCAAATTGGAATTCGTATAAAATATTTTGTCTAACTTGAGAAAACAATTTTAAATTAGTTGAAATATGAGTAAGCCTAAGACCAAATTTTATATAAAGTGACACTACAGTTATTATTAACAAAAATATGGTTCGTATGGAAAACATCCCTTTTAGCAGCAGCTTCTATAATTTTCTTTCTTTTCTAATCCTGTGCCATTTTATTTAGTTTATTTTAGAAGGTGAGCATGTATGAAACGTCTGCCTGGTCCAAATTCTTTGCACTCTAACTTAAGTTGTATAGCACTAAAAGGTATGGCATTGTTAGATCCGGTAAGTGGAAAACTATATTTATTTCCAAATTTTGCATGTCTGTTATATTTTTTTGCTTATTAATATTCCTATAGATCAAGTTTCTTTTACTTTTTTCGTGCCACATAAAGATTCAAACTACAACCTCAGTTTTACGATAAGCATATAGGTATCATTCATTACCTATAGTATTTATAATTATATTGGTGTGAGTAAAGGAGATACTTTTCCTGTTTAAGTCAGATGTCCTGACTACTAGCTTTCTAATAAGATTTCTGTTTTAATCTTACTGTTCTCTTATTGAGCGTTTTTTTTAGTTGTAGTTTTGTAGTTTCACAAGCTAACTAAGGCAGGACTTGTTGGAACTAAACAATAAAACGCCCTTTACGAGAACTGATTATTACCATTAGCTTTCTTAACTCTGCCCTGATAAATAATTACAAATCAAAGTTTCCGACATTCTTTATTTTGTGTTCCCCCTTTTTATGTTGTATTTTTTTACGAGTCCCATTACCTAATTAGAAGTTTATCTAATGATGACAATAACAAGCAATCCAACGTCCCGAGAGCCACTAACACATGAGGATGACAATGGTCTGATGAGCCGTTGTTCTTCTTTCTACCATCTATAGCCGTACCGTTTTCTGATATGCCTTATGCTCTTCAGGACGAGGATGGTGAGAATGGAGTGAGGGCCAGCCCGGACCCCAGGAGTTCCACTCACAGCTGGTGGGGGAAGACGGAGAGCGACGACGCAGACTCCAGGTGCTCCTACTCCAGCGCCAGTTCTCCACCGCCGCAGACTAGCCCGAATCATGTAAGTTCAGGCATGTTTAAAGTATTTCATTGCTGAACATGTTATAAAGAAAGGTCACATAAGGCCCTAGGGTCGAAACGTTGAGGTCGAAACCTCCGTTCACAATATAATTGAAAGGCTTATGAAAAATGTTTTGAATTCGATAACTAGATGGCAGGCACAGTGTCAAATCATATTGATGTTGACCGTAAAATATATGGTGTATTTATGTTATGTTATGATTAGGTAGAGTGCATGTTTATTAACTTTACTGCAACTTTACTGACATGGCTGTGACATGTCATTTTTTATGTAGCCAGAGTATACGAATTAAACTCGTTAACTCACCGTTCCGATGGTTGAAAATATATTAATTTTTATGAAACTGACGTATTATCTTCCCAGGATCAAGAAGAATCTCGTCCGCAAGTAGTGGCCGCTCGTGGAGATAGCATCATCGCCGTAGCTAACCCCGCTTTGCCTGGCCTGCAGACGCACACAACAAGGAGTTGATACGCGGACTTTGAGGACCAAACAAACCAATCCCATTGGTGCTGCAGAAACCCCAAAACAACCCAAAAAAATTGTGGATCAACTTTACCCACACGAAGCACTTGCATACATGATAGAAATGAACTGCTAGAAAACGCCACTGATGTAGAAAATATTAAAGATGATAACTCTCTTCTTTTTGAACCTTACGAACAAATGGCATACCGACGGCTAGAAAATGAGTATTCAATTGAAGGAGAAAATGATGACCACGAAGTACCCGACTACAAAGTGTCGTGTCTTTACTGGAAATGTACGACTGATGAAAACAAAAATATTTTACTGCAGCCTGCTGGTACAGCCGAAGCAGTCAGTTGTGAGGAAATAAAACCTAAAAGCTGCGAGACAAAAGCAATTGCTTCAAGTGACAACAACATCATCACTGAAAATTATACTCTTCATAACTTCGGATCGATATGGAGAGAACCAAAGGATGCTGAAGAAGTCTCAAACGAGTCTGACGGAACGGAAGCAGACAAAAGCAGCAGCGAGGAAAGCAGCAGTGCTGGAAACAGCAGTGAATCTGATAGTGACGACAAAACAGATGATGAGGATGAAAAAAAAATCACCCATCAAGATACACATACTAAACAAAACCTAAAACGTTCCAAAGAACAAGATTTGGAATCTGATTCAAAATCAGGACTAAGGCCAACTAAATGCCGCCGCCTAAATAACCAGACCGTATCTCGTAGTGATACTAGCTACCCTCAACCATCATGCAGTACATCCAATCAAGCACAACAAACTGATTCTTTAGATAGCTTTGACTTTGAACAACGACTACTGATAGTCAGCGACGAGGAACTCGTTATCGATCGAATTCTAACACTAGAACAGGAGTCAAAGTCACAAGTCGTTAAAGAAGAAGAAAAAAATTAACCCGAAGCTTAAATTAAAATGAAACACAAAATAGAATCCTATATTACACATAAAATCATGAACCTAAGCTTCAACACTTTGAGGACCAAACAAACCAATCCCATTGGTGCTGCAGAAACCCCAAAACAACCCAAAAAAATTGTGGATCAACTTTACCCACACGAAGCACTTGCATACATGATAGAAATGAACTGCTAGAAAACGCCATTAGTGTAGAAAATATTAAAGATGATAACTCTCTTCTTTTTGAACCTTACGAACAAATGGCATACCGACGGCTAGAAAATGAGTATTCAATTGAAGAAGAAAATGATGACCACGAAGTACCCGACTACAAAGTGTCGTGTCTTTACTGGAAATGTACGACTGATGAAAACAAAGATATTTTACTGCAGCCTTCTGGTACACCCGAAGCAGTCAGTTGTGAGGAAATAAAACCTAAAAGCTGCGAGACAAAAGCAATTGCTTCAAGTGACAACAACATCATCACTGAAAATTATACTCTTCATAACTTCGGATCGATAAAGAGAGAACCAAGGGATGCTGAAGAAGTCTCAAACGAGTCTGACGGAACAGAAGCAGACAAAAGCAGCAGCGAGGAAAGCAGCAGTGCTGGAAACAGCAGTGAATCTGATAGTGACGACAAAACAGATGATGAGGATGAAAAAAAAAATCACCCATCAAGATACACATAGTAAACAAAACCTGAAACGTTCCAAAGAACAAGATTTAGAATCTGATTCAAAATCAGGACTACGGCCAACTAAATGCCACCGCCTAAATAACCAGACCGTATCTCGTAGTGATACTAGCTACCCTCAACCATCATGCAGTACATCCAATCAAGCACAACAAACTGATTCTTTAGATAGCTTTGACTTTGAACAACGACTACTGATAGTCAGCGACGAGGAACTCGTTATCGATCGAATTCTAACACTAGAACAGGAGTCAAAGTCACAAGTCGTTAAAGAAGAACAAAAAAATTAACCCGAAGCTTAAATTAAAATGAAACACAAAATAGAATCCTATATTACACATAAAATCATGAACCTAAGCTTCAACAACAAATATTTGATGCTAAAACAAATGCCGAATTGCAAAAAGATGTCTTTCTATGATATCAAAAGCAGAGTGATCTGATAATTTTATGCACGATATTAAAATTGTGATTGACGACGATATAGATGAACATGTAGGACAGAGATGAATGGAAGAAGAAAACATACTGCGCCGACCTCAAATAATGGGTTAAGGGCAAGGAATTGATGATGATGATGATAGATGAACACGTGGAGAAAGTTACGCCACGTGAAATTCTGTTTAGAACAATTTATGAACAAAGTGTGGCTTATCATTTAACGATGACAATGAAGATCGTAAATTTTTATAAAATAATCGACGACATCTCAAGTCAAGGAGAAAAGAAAGTGATATAGAAAGTGTAGTTAAAAGTAATGAACCGCTTAAAAATGTGAATGTGAATAGAAAAACTACTTAAGTCTGTAACGGTGCTATGTGTTGAGAAGTGAAACGAAAATAGAGAGAAAAGTGAACATTGGTAAATAATATTAAAACATTGTGAAGTTATAAAAAATGTTAACTGGATGGAAAAAAAGCATAGATAAAAATATAATTTAATTATATTTATTTTATGTACGGCTACGGTCAAAGTCATAGAAAAGTGTCCTCCATGTATAGTAATTACTTTTCTTACAATACAATGCTTCTTCTGCTCCTTCATGTTTATACCTATATTATCTGTGTTCATGTTCACATAGGGGGGGTACCTTTCTATGACGTCAGGTGTAAATGATTGTACTTTAGTATTTAAAATATTGTGCGTAAACGAAGATCTCACAAGCTAACATTCATTCGTGTAGCGCCTTTATAATATATTTGTTACGAGCGATGCCCATTCATAAAACATTCAGTCATTAATACTGTACATTTTAGCATTACAAGTACTTATATTATATAATTTATTGCACTTAAGCCTACAATTTGAAAATGTAATGATTTTTTACTAGTACTAAAATACTGAACAATTGACATTCGAAAGCATATCATATAGGTATGTATGTAACACACTCTATGCAAGTACTTTTATCAATGTTATTAGGTAGCCCATAGATGCTAAGATAGGATAGTTAAATTTTCTAAATGTTAATGGTAATTCTTGGTGTTGTTTGTTGCGTATCACGGAAAAGAACCAGTGAAGTCAGTTTAGACATACTATACCCACCTTACATTATAATGTTACACTCGCATACAAAAAGTAGAGAAAATATTTAACCAACTAGAACTAAGATTTAATTAAGGCCTTCTTTAACTAGAACCTGTATGAGCACTATTGACTCGTCCAGGAATCGCACGGGTGCTATTTATATGTACCCATAGATTGTAGTTGTATATAGGCTGTCTTGGTTGTATCTTTAGTTCGGTTTTCATTGATACAATCTTCTGAAGTATTTAACAAAATTTTGTTAAAGTAAATACAATTTTGATCTACATTTAACTTTACATGTTCGATTGGATGTTGATATTTAACAAACAACAACGTAACGGACAAAATCTACAACAACGTAAAAAAAGTTTATTTAATTTATTATCATATCATTAAATTATGTGTGTAGAAATATTTAATAATTAGATTCCGATGTTGAAATAAACTTAAAACCAAGTAAAATACATTTGTACCTATATAACACAATCACACGTTTTAAAACAGTGTCATCAGGGCAAAATGGTTTCATAATGCGAGAGTTGAAATTTTCGTAGATGATGCTGTTATCGCTATAACAAAACAACAAATTATCAGTATGCAATAAATAACTAGAATACAATAAAAATTAAGGGGGGCTCCCATACAAAAAACGTGATAGAAACGCTCGTTTTTGTAGATAATGTTTCGGAGGCTGTTTCTTATGAACCGTGATAGTTAGATAGTTGAATGTATTTCTATTACCGCTATAACAACAGATACTAAAAACTGGCCAAGTGCGAGTCGGACATCAGATATGATTTTGATGCCATTTTTATAAACGATAGTACGGAACCCTTCGTGCGCGAGTCCGATTCGCACTTTGCCAGTTTTTTATACTGATTCGGGATTGTTTTGAATATACAAAGTGGCAAATAAGAATGCGGGTCGTAGGATTAAAATATTACTCGTTAACATAATTAACAAAATTAATGACCAAGTTTATGAAAAACTAATAAAAAAGTTTACTTGGTTGACCGAATAATAATAGTATATTAGGCAACGAGGGAATAAAGCAGTGTCTAACGTCACGGGCAGCATATTGAATCCTGAGCGGAATGAAGGATTCTAGGATTAATTCCCGAGCGCAGCGAGGGAATTAAATCTTTAATTCCTGAGCGAAGCGAGGGAATTATGACAAGAATCCTGAATGTAGCGAGGGATTCAAGTCTGCCCAAGGCGAAGACACATTTATTCCCGAGGAGCATACTATATTTTACACACCTACTGCACAGATTACTTAGACGGTGGCAGGCGTCTGTAAGATAATAAAGCTCAGAAATATACCTAATCATGTAATATTGATACATAAATAAATATTGAAAACATACCAGAAGCAACAGATCCGAAAGTCAATTCACACTCACTGAACTACACTTCACGTTCACAATCCACTACCTACGTATTTTTCCAAAAAACGAATTGATCGTATTTAACATATTCAACATAAATAACAAAATACGATAAAATACTAGTCACAATGTCTTCTGGAGTCAAAATATTAATTTCACTCGACAATTTACGAAATGGAAGTAATAATCAATGAGAGAAAAACTTTTGCAAAATCAAACCGCGTTTTCTTTTTTTTAGTTTCTTTTTTTTATACAAAGCAAAGAGCACATACAGATAACTAGTCATACAGCCTTTTTACACTCGCCGGGAGGCGCAGAAGGCGAGTGTGGCAACAGTTTTAATACACACACAGCCATATTTTTTTTTTCTGAAAATTATTTTCTTAGTAGTTCACATGACATTCCAAATTCAAATCACATAATAACCCTTGGGCTATTAAGGATTTCCATACAACTTTAAATCCCTTGGGATTATTTTCTTGCTTTAAACGCAAGTTCCTTGATACATTATGTTGATATAATAATGCAGAGGTGTGTAAAAAAAAATAAGTTTTTCAGATTAAAAAAACTTAAGAAAAAGATAAAAATGTATATATAGCAATGTAATTTTAAACGTCTTTGTAAATACATTTTTTCTACTTTTTATTTAAACTACAACTATATTACAATAACAACAAGAAGTGATGTAAGTATAGTTAAGTAGGTATATTATAATATAATATAATGTAATGTTGTATAAATGTATATAGGTAGGTATGCTTATCAACCTTTTGTTAATTATCAACTTTAAATCTATCGTGTATAATAATATTTAAAGGTATTATTATGTTTTGTGCTTAGGTACATATTTATTTTCATTTACTGCAGAGATTTAATTTCTGTGCGCACTAAAATTCTTACTTATTGGTTAATTGCTCTTACTTTATTCTTTCCGATCATTCATTTATTTATGTGCCTTATGTTTGCGCGTCAGTAGTACCTAATTATACTGTAATTTTAAGATAAGTCGGTAAGACTTAAAATGTACTTATTTACTAAAATCGAATATTTAAGAAAATAACTATCACTAAAACCGGAAATGGTTTCGTAGGTATAACCTATTTTAATTAAATTTGATGTAATCAAAATATTATATTGTAGGTACGCATTTAATCCACGTAACGCAAATCTCCGGTTCGGAGCAAGTCCGGGAGGTCTTTAATCTTAGGCTCGCATTTATAAAACGATCTCAAGATTGAGAGCAATATTAAGTATGGATTTGACAGACGTTTGTACTGAAATGACATTTCCGATACGAACTCAAACTCGCTGTCACTCTCTCTCGAGAGCTGATTATAAATACGGGCCTTAGAAATGGGAAAATGCTACTTGGCACAACCAGAGGCACAACCATCTTTAAAATATATTCCAAATCTCTCACAAAAGTAACACAAAAGTAAGCACACCACAACTTTATAAATAGGTAGGTATATTCAGAAAATAAATTACTCAGTTCCTTTTAAAATTTAAATTTACAATTACTCAGATCCTTTTAAAATGAATAGAAAAAGACAATTAAGCGCTGTGTTTGTGATTTTTTTAAATAAAACGGTAATAATAAAAATTCGTCATCCCAAGCTAGTTCTATCTAGCTAGTTTAAAATTTATATGTTTTATGGCTTAAAAATGTTAACAGTTACAGAGTACAATGGTTCAATAAACGGTAACAAACATAATCTTATTTTTAGCTTTACTCGATTGAGGAAGAAATTGAGAATTTATTGGGTTCTTTCTTCATACACTTTTTCACATTTTTTTTTTATTTTATGATTAAGTTAAGTCCAACAATTAAGTTACTTTCCATGTTTTATTATTGATTTAAATTAGTGTCGAAGGTGGTAGGGCCTAGCTAGGTGCTCGGGCCCGCCTGGGGGGGCACCACCCTGCTGTCTGAAAACCCTTGTTTTTGAAGAACTCAGGGGAGGACAGTAGTGCCAGCATTGTAAGACGGATCTCACACTGCCCCAGCAAATGTACATTTTTATATAAAAAGTAAAAAACAAAAAGTATGAAAAGTAAAAAAGTATAAAAAGTAAAAAAAAAAGTACAAAGTATATAAAAAGTAAAAAAAAATGTTATGCCATTTTTTTAAACGACTGTGCAATGTTTAAGTATCCTTTTAACAGTCAAAAAATAAAGGGAAATCATAAATCATTTTTTACATAAAATCGTTGCACGCTGTTTGTAACATTCATTTTGGTAAAAAAAGTAAAAAAAATATCATTAAACATTTTTCAGAAAAACCTTCACTGTTCGAACATCATCTGAACATTTCTGTCAAATAAAAAATAAACATATTTTACTCATTGTTTTAGTATCAACTAATATAAGGTTAAATTAAATAAAAAACTTTTTTTGTATCATCATCTGAACATCTGTCAATTTTTTTTTTTTTTTTTATCTAAAAGCATTTCTTATTCTCTTCTCGCACATCATCTCACTAAAAAATCAAAAAAAAAACAAAAAAACCCTTTTGTAAAGTAACGTTTATGCCGGAGCACTGTGAGATCCATCTTAAGAGCACTAGTGGCTGACCATCTTGCCTCTACGACCAATACGACCATCATACCGTTGTTGTGCACTGCCATGAACTAACCTTGCACTCGTACTTTTACTTTCATTAATAAATACATATTTCTATGTGTACTTACCTACAACAATTTTTTTTTGTATTTCCTTTACAACCTCTTCCTCGATTGTTTGTTTTGTTCCCTTTCCTTTTGTATTATTTGATCCAATAAATTTATTTTCGTACAATATTTTTTGTTTTGATTTTTAAATTAATCTATAAGTAGTAATAGAGTGGTAAGATTATCAAGGCAGTAGGGCTATTGTCCGAGTCCGGCTGGGGTGGTACCGCCGCCATCTTGAATTTTCCCAGACAGAAGAAAACTATAACTATTTCACATTTTAAAGTATTCTTTCCACGATTTAATAACTTGGTAAAAAAAAATGAATTAATCATGAATCAAGAAGAATAACCATTTATTTATTTATCGTATGGCATTATTTGTTGCGAGGTCCGGAGGACAGTGCAGCAGCCGGTTGTGTTGCACTCTTAGCACCGCCCGGGGTCACGTGTAGGGGTGTGTGGTCACGATATTTATGTCGAACGAAATAGGATATTATAATGTCGAAGTGGTATCTGGGTTTGAGAGCGACAAACAAAATGGTTCAAACTTGAGACTTCGGCCCGTATTTATAAAGCGACCTCAAGATTAAGAGCAAGTACAGATTTTACAGCATGTTTTGTACTGCCATTCAGTCTCAAGAGCAGATTAAAAATACGGACCTAAAATCTACCTCACAAAGATAACAGAGAAAGAGGTGGCCTTCCAGATAACAGCAATTAATTACTGCGTTCGGAAGTCTTCCTTAAAATATTTTAGATTACGTATTTTTTTGTGAAATTGGATTTTTATTTTAACTCCCATATTATATGATTTGTTTTCGTTTTGCTCGAAAATTTTTTCGTGGTTAACATCTAGAAGAAAGAACTCTACCCACGCGGGGCTAGGGGGTACGGATAATTATATTTGCAGTCTGGAGTGCAGGAAATAATTAGAAGTGCAGGAAATCTGGGGAAGTAACACCTCTTGCCCATTTCTGCCACCAAGCAAAAGTGTTCGCACTTCTGTGTTCCGGTTTGAAGGGCAAGGGAGCCAGCGGAATATACGAACTGGCACATGACAGGCAAGCCGTATGTTTGGTTGCCAGTTGCCACATTTAATCACAAAAAATCAGCAAACTAGCTTAGGATTAGTTTCGCAAAAAAATAAACAGCTATT
Source organism: Scrobipalpa atriplicella (assembly GCA_029255725.1). Lineage (NCBI taxonomy): Eukaryota > Metazoa > Arthropoda > Insecta > Lepidoptera > Gelechiidae > Scrobipalpa > Scrobipalpa atriplicella. The sequence continues at coordinate 44,578 of JARACY010000469.1, read as the reverse complement.
TAAATTCACATGTACATAAAATTGTTAAAACAAAATATCGATTATCCTCCTTCATTCTAAGTTATTGAATTACCATACAAACTTGTTTCAGTGTCTTATTTGAAACCAGGGGGCTTATGATGCGCACTGTAGACTTCGTTTTGTCTACATCATTATCTCTTTCGTTGCGCACTTCACATCGGAAAAGAACAGGAATTAATCAGAGTGAAGTTTGCAACACGTGTAGACAAATCGAAGTCTACAGTTGTTGGAAAGTAAACACGAAACTCTTTCGTCGAAACCTTGTTAATTGTTATTAGGCTACTCTTTGGTAGGCTGTGCTCTGACTGTTCTCTGGTGTATCAGGTCATACGTTTGATGAAATAAAATCGAAATAATCTCACCACTCTGCTTGTATCTTTTGCCCAATACCCATCAGATTATGGGCCCAGTACGCTTCCGCGCATCATAGCCCTGCAGGTGGGAGAGCTGCGTGCACAGCTCGTCCGGGGAAGTACCACCATCCCTTCTCTGGTGCACCTACGCAGACAAATAAATATGTCTTGTGAAGGTTGTACCTGATTGACCGTGCTATAGTTCGGTCCGAAACGAGGGACTGCCGGCTCCTTGCTAGCACACGAGACTATCACCACATGTCTCATAATGAGGATTTCACCTCGATCTCAATGGTCACTCATCTCTAAAAGCAATACTTTATTCTTCCATCTTTCCTCTACTTTTAGTGTTTTGCTCTTTTTTTTTTCATTAAGTATAATATTTTTAATATATAATAATCTTCTTTCCAACGGTGTACATAGTTTGCATTCGTTCCGACTTCATTTGATTCCACACTCGTGCCGATGTTTCAGTGTCTTATTTGAAACCAGGGGGCTTATGATGCGCACTGTAGACTTCAATTTGTCTACATGTGTTGCATACTTCACTATGAATAATGCCTGTCATTTTCCGTTGTGAAGTGCGCAACGAAAGAGATAATGTGTAGACAAAACGAAGTCTACAGTGCGCATCATAGGCCTGCAGGTGGGAGAGCTGCGTGCACAGCTCGTCCGGGGAAGTACCACCATCTCTCCTCTGGTGCACCTATACGCAGACAAACAATATGTCTTGTGAAGGTTGTACCTGATTGACCGTGCTATAGTTCGGTCCGAAACGAGGGACTGCCGGCTCCTTGCTAGCACACGAGACTATCACCACATGTCTCATAATGAGGATTTCACCTCGATCTCAATGGTCACTCATCTCTAAAAGCAATACTTTATTCTTCCATCTTTCCTCTACTTTTAGTGTTTTGCTCTTTTTTTTTTCATTAAGTATAATATTTTTAATATATAATAATCTTCTTTCCAACGGTGTACATAGTTTGCATTCGTTCCGACTTCATTTGATTCCACACTCGTGCCGATTCTGTTGCAAAAAACTTATTTTAGTTTGGTCCTGTCACTTTTTAAAATTTTAATAAGATAAGGACAGAAAGTGCAACAGTTAATTATAATTCTGTCAAAGTGACGTTTAACGCCTAAAATAAGACGACACTATCTTGCATGCCATCTTATTTAAGGCGAATAACGTCACAATGATAGGATTAAAAACCAACTGTTGTATTTCTGATTTTAATTTTAGAAAGTGACAGGATTAAACTAAAATAAGTTAAGGTCTGTTTGCAACGGAATCGGCACCAATGTTACATTTAAAATAGGTTTGAAAAAACATCCTAATGATATATTTTTTTCTGTTATCTTTAATTATTATTTTCAATACATACAAATGTAAACTACCTCATGTAGGGTTAAATGTACTATGACTGCCTCATGATAACATATCTTTCATCAACATGGTTGGACTCATCACCATTATCATCATCATCATCACCATTCCTTAAGAAACCTATTTCAATTATTCTGACTTATTTTTGTTCCGTGTACTTTTGTTTCCTTATATATTTATATTTGTCACATTTTGTTTAATTAAGTATTATTACTGCCACTGTACTGCTTATTATTTGGCTGTCTATTTTTTTCTTAAATATTTATTTCACTCCTTTCATCAATAAGCTCATTTAAAAATCTCTTTATCAAGCAATAATTCAATGTTTTGCGTCCCAATTTGCTCAATGTTAGTGTAGCTAGATTTTTAAAGTCTTTTTTCTGTTTGATGGATGGTATTTCGCATCTTTTATACTGTCTGTAAAATAAAAAATAAAATAATAAATAAAAACGTTTATTTGCCTTTAGAAACTAAAGAAAACACTAGGTCAAGCCTGTATCGTGGCAGTTCACACCACCTTTACCTTTTAAACATGGTTACATTAAATTAAATTAAGATTAGTAAGTGATAAATATAGAATTAAGTCTTATTAAATACGGTAATATAATGCAAAAGTTTTTACACAAAAGCTAATTTAATCAAAAAAAATAGAATCCAATTGTCTCCCTTGGCGGACTGCATCGTTCTGATATGGACGTGTTCCGGCAAATGACTCAATGGTCTAGGCTAGGTTAAGAGCCGGACAGGACACACTGGAACTAATAGTGCATTTCCAGTGTGTTCTGCCCTTTTGATTTTGACTCTCTTCCTGCACCTTTATATTGGGTTCCAGCTGTTCCGTTGCACGTGTAGTTTTAATTTCGCGCGGTTCCATTTTGTTCTGCAGACTTGCACTTGCTGACTCGGACTTCTCACTTTCGTCTCCTTCGAATGGCTTTTTCTAAGCTCAGTGTGGCGGCATGCTCTCAAACTTTGTTTAAACTTCAAAATTCGTCTCGTTCTACTCTTCACTATCTCTTACTTTCATGGGTTATTCTTCTAAAATATAATTTTATGAGTTGCAGCTTGTTTGATTTGCTCGTTCTCTATCTATGCGATGGATGGACGGGTGATCAACTGCAACTTCATATTATAAAAACCCAAAAGAGTAAACTTTACTTGCAAGCTAATTTTATTTTTATTGGTAGGAAGTGGTGTTCCTGTTAATAATAAATTAGAAATATCATGGGTATTATCTATATAATTACTTATTATCTGATCAATTTGGCACTCACAGCTGATAATACATAAATCTGTATTATATATTCATAAAAAATTCATAAGTGGAAAAAGATACAATTCTTATGATTTTGACAAAAAAATAAATAACGATACCTACTAACTTATGTAGTAATAATATCCAAAATGGTCACATAGACACTAAATAATAATAAAGTAAAATAAAAAATTCTGTGTAACATAAAGGGTATATGCATCGTGAAATGTGTGAATCTACCCATGAAACTGAACAACTTTCCCTAAGAAGCATAGGTCGAAAAACAAAAAAAAAATTTACTTCCATACAAAATGCATCAGCTGATAGCGCATTTAGTATGGGAAGCCATTTTTATCGTATTTCGACATATTGTTCAGTTTCATGGGTAGAGTCACACCTTTCTCGATGCATATTACCCTTTCTGTTACACGTTGTATAAGCAAATACATTCACAAAATATGCCTTATGCATAGTTAACTGCGCACTAGATGAACACAAAATATCCAAATAGATGGCTTTGTACGTTTATATGCAGTGTATTTTTGTCTCCTTTTAATGTATATATATAAGTATAAATACAACTAGAAAAATATTATTATTTTCACTCATATTCCCATAAAGACTGCTAATTAAATTGGTATTAACGTTATAGACGTAAAATATAAATAAACATCATGTAAACTTTAATATAGAAGATATTTGAAATCACTAGAGAGATTTATCAATAAGAATTTTATTAATAGGGAGTAATAATTATAAAGTAAAAAAATAAAAAAAAATATCTTTGAATTATTATCAGTAAGTATTAATAACAAGTATTAGGTCTTATGATTATCTAGATATTACAAGAAATTATCAGTAGATTAATAAATATGTACATATGTAGTGATGACTTTCCGCCGCACCAGGACGATGAATTAAAATAAACTAGAATTAGATGTAATATTATGTAAGTAATTATAATGGTACCGATTCGGTAAAAACACACGTAACTAAAATATTTTAACGTCCGTAGTTAAGTTAACAGACAGCTGTACCGCTGGACTGGACTATTTATCATAATAATACTGAAAGTTCATAATATGTATGTGTAAGTATGATCATAATATGTCAGATAATGACAGCGTATGAAGTAATTTTAGTTAAGTCGTGTTTTTACCGAATCGAAACGATTATATTTACTATAGGTTTATCAAGGGGAGTTGGCTGCACTGCAACTCGTTAGGCGTAGTAAGTAGTAATACTCGTAGAAATCAAAGTAAAGAGGCTTCGGTGTAATAACATTTACCATAATAAGTAGTTACTAGTTAGGTAGTGGCCTCAATTCACGCCGTCCAGTTACTAATTCTAATTCTTAGTAGCGCTGTCACTTTCTTAACTTTGACATAAGAACAACACACAGAAACAAATACGTGAGTTTGACATTTCTTATCTGACATAAGACTGCTTAAATTAATTAAAATTAGTGAGCACGCTCTATGGTCATTCCTTATTTAAAGCGCCGTACGTCAAATTAAGAATGTCAAAGTCACGTGTTTGTTTGCTATCCTGTTCTTATGTCAAATTTAAGAAAGTGACAGCGCTACTAAGAATTAGAATTAGTAATAGTGCGTCCTGAATTAGCGCCAGTATAACCTCAAAACCCTATCTATGTTCAGCATTTCACGCGTGATTTTGACGTATGCGGAATTAAATCTGGACAAAGTTCAATTGAAGATGATGTTCAAAGGTGATGATGATTGAATAACACCATGGCCCTGATCCTGAGCGCAGGGGGATCCAGCACTTCCTGCCTATTACTGGTTACTGGCCCTAATTAGAGAAACACTTTTGTTTTGCACTTGATATTACACTTTATTATTATTCTTCCTGTACCACTTTTGGGACCATTTATAAGATAAAGATAAAAAAGCTTTTATTGATTCCTTACATTAGATTTCATAAGTTCATTAGTATAATAAGCAATAAGTTTACATTTCCTTATAAATAATTCACAAAAAATATAATCAATATTTCATTTGAGACCATCAATACCGAGTTCATTCCTACCTTATTCCTACCTTATAAATTAACCAGAACAAATCTCACCATCGCCATGTAATATTTCTGACAACTTATACAGCGACATCTAATGATATCTTATCCCAACAAAGTATGCACACATGCGTCTTGTACAATGATAATGATTCAAAGAGTCATATAAAGCCTTATCTTTTTAATTTTATATCTGCGCCGTCTTACTGTAATTCAATGGTACTTTATCAAGGGCTAACTAAATATTTTTTGAAATGAAATGACACAATTCTTCAATTTAGAGATCAAACATAATTATTCAGTCAAAAATTATTCGTATATAATTTTTATTTTTAAATTAACACAAAAATCTACGACCGGCAGATGGGGACATTTTGAGGGTCTTCCATTTTAGATGCGTCTGGTGAAATTATTTTTAATTGATTAAGAAATAAATGTCCGGATGGTGTAGTGGATAGGGCTGCAGCCTTCTGAGCAGGAGGTCGTGGTTCGAATCCCACCACGTACCAATGTGTTTTTCGGTTTTCGAATTTCATATTTACGTTTATTCGGCGCTTTTACGGTGAAGGAAAACATCGTGAGGAAACCTGCACACACCTACGAAGAAATTCAAAGGTTGTGTGTAACCTAATCTAGGATTGGTTCTGGTTTCCCTTCTGGGTTGCGCAGGTCAGATGGCAGTCGCTTTGTGTAAAAACTAGTACCATCGTTCAATCACCTAGATTAGGTAGCCGACCCGACCCCGCGAGATACGGGATAAAGCTGGGAAGATGATGATGATGATGATGATTAAGAAATAAATGTTTTACCCAATTATATTTCAAGTACTTGTGTCCAGATTTTATTCCGAAAACGTTACCTATGTCTGTAATATCTCTTTTGCTCGCCCGGAAGGCAACGGATGGTATTAATTAAGTTTCTGTTGTACATTCTTTAAATAAAAATTTATCTTATCTTATCTTATCTTATCTTAATTAGGTCGCAGGTTCAAGCTCGACAAGAGTCAAATAGTTTTATTTATTATTATATCTGTAGCCATGTTCAAAATATGGTTTTTGGCATTACAGTGCCTGTGCATATCTACATATCGCGTGAACGAATACGCAGGTTGATCAACGTATCTATGGTAGTTGTAGGGTTTTTTCTTGCTTCGTAGGGCACCTTCAGCCGATAGTATCAGCATTGTGTACATTTCGGTGTAGATCTTAAGGAAATCGCCCTTACGGCAGCTTTTAATATTAGGAGTAGAGTTAGCCATTTTGCAATGTAGCGAAAGAAGTAAGTAGGTTAATCAAGGTCGAGGAAAATAAGGTTTTATTTATACCGGGTGTAAGGGACAGCATTCCGCAAACTGATAGGGGTTGCTCAGTCAACGAAACTTGCCAACTATCACAAGGTTTTTTTTTTCAGGATATGATTTTTTTTCCATACAAATAGTCTGTAAAAAATCGTCTCCTGAAAGAATTTCCTGGTGAAAGTTGTTCAGTTTCATTGACTGAGCAACCCCTATCAGTTTGCGGGACGCTTTCACCCGGTATTAATTAATTGAACGAGAACAGTTGCCAAATTAAATTCAAATAATTAAACGACAATCAAGTGTCTTCCATTGTACATACATAATATCACGCCTGTATCCCTAATGGGGTAGGCAGAGCGTCGACGACCCAACTACTATTATGTATTCCAAATTGGCGATTGGGTGACTTCAGTTAAATATTTTGAAAGTTTAATGTTAAATTTTAACCTAAGTCTTCTAATTGGGGTTTTCATCTTTTTAGGCTTCACGACAAATGAAGTACCTATATGATTTATTTAAAAAAAATATTAGGTCAACGTTAGTTTGTGTTGCGTGTGTATAATATAATAATAATCATTGAGTATTGTACTGAATATTGTATTGAGTTTTTTTGGCAACAGCAAAAGTTCTCATAGGTGTAGAAACTATGGCCCGTATTTATAATCAGCTCTCAAGAGTGACAGCGAGTTTGAGTTCGTATCAGAAACGTCATTCCAATACAAAATGACCTGTCAAATCCGCACTCAATATTGCTCTCAATCTTGAGATGGCTTTATAAATACGAGCCTATAATTCGTCAACATTTATAGAAAATAAATAATATACCGAATATTTTTACATTTAAAATCATCTTTACCTGTAATATATACTGGGTGTAAGGGACAGCGTCCCGCAAACTGATAGTTTCTCAGTCAACGATACTGAACAACTATCACCAGGTTTTTTTTTCAGGAAATAAAAAAAAATTGCTTTTCCATACAAATTGTCTGATCAAGCTGGTCATTTTGTATGAAAAAGCATATTTTTTTTTCAGGAAATGAAAAAAAAAACCTGGTGATAGTTGTTCAGTTTCGTTGACTGAGAAACCCCTATAAGTTTGCGGGACGCTGTCCCTTACACCCCGTATAGTATAGGTATCAATATCTATAGCTTGAATATGCCTCTATTATTTCAGTCCATTCTACAGTTTTTCGATTATTTCAATGAGATGGCATTTTTAAATAATATACACGATGTTAATTTAATTGCATATGTTTCAGTAACGTTAAAGGACCCCATAAAAAATATTTAGGTAAATATTTTACCTGTATTTATGATGATTCCCGGAGCTGCACCTACCTCTCGTGCTAAAACCAATACCGCGCGACGCGCGAGTCGCATCGACCAATGATAGCGACTCGCGCGCGCTCGGTTATAGCACGAGAGGTAGGCGCAGCTCTTGGAATCATAATAAATACCGGCATTTGAATATTTGATTTTTTGAGTAGTTTTTTTTATATATTTTTTATGGGCTCCTTATACGTTACTGAAACATCCCTTAAGCTATGGCACGCAATTAAATAAACACCCTGTATATTGGAATTATATTTTTTCTAGGATGGGCAATTATTTTTTATTAAACAAAAATTTCTAAAGATCCACCAAAAAAAATAGTAAACAATAACGCTAGTGTCGTATTTTTTTGTTGCTAGATAGCAAGAAGAAGATTCATTTTACTTCATATTTCTCAACATCTGCTAAGTTGCAAAGAAAAAGCAGTTTATGAGCCGCAAAACACGTTGGTATCGATAACTCAACGTTAATAATACGAACTATATAGTCTCTCTATGGCTTATTAACTAGTCTTAATTTACTTATTCGTGTATTTCGGAAGGTTTTTCACTTACCGTACTATTTTAAGTGTAGGTATATTTAGATTATTACATGTAACAAAAAGTAAAGGTATATTTAAAACATAGGTAATTATTACATGTAACAAAAAGGGTAAGTATATTTAGAACATGGGTAATTATTACATGGTAACAAAAAGGGTAGGTATATTTAGAACATAGGTAATTATTACTTATAAAAAACTAAAAACACCAAAAAAATAACCAAAATATCAAAAAAAAAATATCGGTCAACCAAGTACGAAAACGTTAATTTTATAACAAAAAAACTTTGCCGCAACGTGCCACGTCATTTTTACGTTGTGCGACGTAGGTAGCGTTCAAAGTTGGGAGTGCTTATGTGTGGCCGCCCTTACGAGACGACGAGACCAGTTTTAGGCCCGTATTTATAATCAGCTCCCAAGAGTGACAGCAAGTTTGAATTTGTATCAGAAATGTCATTTCAGTACAAAATCTGTCAAACCCATACTTAATATTGCTCTCAATCTTGAGATCGCTTTATAAATACGATCCTTACTGTCCCACTTTGTAGTGGTGAATAAGTATATATACTTATACTACTACTGTCATGAATTCATGATCATGAAATAGTATAAATGAAACAATGCCCGTTTGACCATGGCGGACAGCATTCTTTGTTTAGTAATCTTAGTATAACAAATACCCATTCACGCCCTTCGCGGGTGAATTGGCGAGGGCTATATTTAGGAAACAGAAGAGTGGTGGTGACTCCACTTCAAACCCGAATTAATATATATATATATGTAATAGACTAATTCATAAATCAATAATAAAAAAACAGAAGGCTCGTTGAAAGTATATGGTCATGGATGGCTGTGATAGAGACGGAAAATATGTAGGTAGTTACCTACTCTATGTAGGCAAAGATATGAAAGAATTTCCACAACTTGCACATTTAATCGTAGATAATAAGTTATGTTCTGTCTAAAAAAAAGGTGTGTGTTTTTTTCAAGTTTCGCATTCAATAGTTTTGTTGAAAATGAAGTAATGAACACAAAACGTGCCCTCCTTACTTACCTAAAATGGCCGTCGTGGCCGTAAAATGCTAGTAAAATTAGGTATAAAAGGCGTTTACATTTCAATGAAGTCGTTTTTTTTTTTTTTTTCATTTTTTATCTCGGTATTTGTCCGGTGCATGGGTCCGGTGAGTTATAAAACCGTCCAAATTGATTTTAACGTGATATTTAAATGACTGCGTTTACACCAACCTTTTTTGTATTTTTTGTGACGATTTTTTCTTTTCCAATGGCAACAGCAACGGCACGGCAGTGATTCCCACCGGTATCGTGCCGTGGACGTGCCGTCTAGTGGAAAAGCGCCCAATTTCATATTAAAATACCTATAATGGCCTAACCAATAAATCATACACAACGTGACACGATTTTTTCAAATTGAAGGATACAATTTATGACGTGTCTTCGAACGAGTGACATACCTATAAGCCTGGCCATAGGGCCAGGTATATTTAATATTAACTAGTAAATAGGTAATTATTATTAACTCGGTGTCAATTTGATGTGGTGTCTATATAACGTAATTTAAAGAATTTAAACCGTAACTAAGTTAAATAAAATTGTATAACTTATTATTATAAGATTAAAATAAGAAAAACAAAAACTGAAAAAAAAAGACTTTTGGTGTCGTATTGTACCTACCTATAAATACTAAAACCAGAATAAAAATATTGTCACAAAATCTAGGCGAGGAGTGGTGTGCCATAAGGGGATGGAGGTCGAGGCACTTCAGAAGAGTGTATGGTTGACAGGGTACTAACTTAATATGCTTACGAGTACAAAAACTATGCTAAAGTCTTCACACGAGCCGTCGAAAAACTTTTCTTTTATTCTTTTTTATTTTTGTGATTTTGAAATTCTTTTTTTGATTGCCTTAAAAAAAATTAAATCTAAAATTACCTCTTTTTTCTTATAAAAGTCACTTTTTGTAATCACCTTCTTTGATACCGAGTCAAAATATCGGAAATTTGACTTGGAAAGGTCTCTTTTCATGGTTGTCTTAAATTTTATGAAGTCAAAAAATTACCTATTTTTTTACCCGACTGCCAAGGAAGGGTTATGCTTTCCATTTTTCTAAGTCAAAATATCAACTTGTATTTTTTTTAGTCCAAAAATTACCTCTTTTGTCTTATAAAAGTATCTTTTTATGATTGCTCAAATGTCGCCTCTTTTGTCTTGGAAAGGTCTCTTCTGAGGGTCTCTTTTTATGATTATCTACTCTATTTTCCAATTCAAAAAAAGACACAATATATCTCGGAAATTTTCAATTTCTTTTGATCGTTCGTCAAGTTTTGTGTGAGTTTTTATACCATGATCAAAAGCCATGCACTCTTCTATATATCATTTACAAGATAACGAAATATTAACTACAAGACATTCAGCTTTTATAATAAGGAGATATTTCGCTTAATTCTGGGTTTAAGCAATAATTGAATCCCTATAATAATAAATCCCTAAATAATTTGAGGAAATCTTCCATCAGTGAACTAATCCGGTTAGTAATAATATTATTTAAATTAAGTTCAATTTATTAATGGGATGCGTTTTACTTATCATTTTGAAGAGTTATTATATTTTCTCGAAACATAAAAAATAGGCCTTCTTTACTAAATGACTCGAACATTTTGTATATTAGTTACGATCATTTTTGTTCTCTTATCGAGAAACAAAAAATAATTTTTTCAGTGTAATTTGGCATCTAATTAAAAAACTCCTGCCAAGCATGTCGACTTGCAATAATGCACGTGAGAGCGCAATATAGTTGCTGTTGTTCTATTTCGTTGTCTTGTATAGTGTGTACTGGTCTTCTGCATCATCAAAACTTAACAATATGATAATACATACATACATACATAAAATCACGCCTTTATCCCTAATGGGGTAGGCAGAGCAAAAACGACCTAAACATAGGTCGTTCTGCCACGTCTGACAAGTTTTGAGGGTTAATACAGATGATGATTTTGTATATTGCTATAGTGACGGGTTGTCAGCCCATCGCCTAAATTGCAATACACTGAAACCCTCGATATATGATTAATATGATAATGGCGTCAAATATATAAATATATATTTAAGATTATTACACCTACATATCGTTTTTATTTTGTTACGCTCAATCCCCGAATTCGCTCATTGGTCGAAGGGGCATTTCGCAATGTGTGTTTTACAGTGCACAATTCGCGAATTGTCCCTTTTTTCGGCCAATGAGCATTGCGAAACGCTCATTCCGCGATGAGGTGTAGGTATTTTGTTATTAAAAAACCACCTTCATAATATTATTTAGTTGAAATTATTTATAATTAATTTTGCAGAAGAACCAGTAACAATATTTGTGACAAAATTTTTAGAATGTGCAAAGTAATAGGTAGTACCTAGTAGTTATATTCATTCATATTAAAATTGGAGCTTTTATTTTTTTTCTTATTATTTGTTCATGGTCTACAATTGCAAAATTTGAAAATATTCAAGTTCATAAATAAGTATGCTAAAAAAACTTAACGTTAAGCTATATTTATCTGTAAATTTGATATTCCTTCTATACCTATTGGGCGCTTTTCCACTAGACGGCACGTCAACGGCAACGGCGACGGCACGGGACGATCACGTGACAATATCTATGGGAATCGATGAAAAAAAGTTGTTTGGTGTTAATATAATATAATAAGGCTCGTATTTATAAAGCGATCTCAAGATTGAGAGCAATATTAAGTATGGATTTGACAGACCGTTTTGTACTGAAATGACATTTATGATACGAACTCAAACTTGCTGTCACTCTTGAGAGCTGATTATAAATACGAGCCTAAGTGAGTAAAGTATTGTTTTTTTCATTTATCTATTACTTCAAAAGTTACCTAAATAGGTTATAATAATACTTATACCTAAATAGGTTATAATAATACTTCGAAAAAAGCATCTCGAATCGGTTGTAGTATATATTTTTTTTACAGTAATTCTGATCACGATAAGATTAGCTATAGTTAGGTATTTAAATACCTTTTTTTTTGTGATTTAGCTATAATTATTGTGGTTAATGTGTATAATCATTATATAAGTATTTCTAGTTGTAGAAGATCAGAACTTTCATAGTCAGAAGGTACGTAATTATATATATTTATAAGCTGCTATATATGCTTTCGCGTTGCATTTTCGAGTTTTGTCAATAAATTGCCTCGATTCGTAAACTCACTTAACTAAAATAAAACCATATCACTGTCTTTTTCTGTCCCAAGCGAACAGAAAGGGACGGCAGTATAGACGCACTTATTATAATCCTGTCAGTTAGTAAATTCATTAAAAATTTTAATAGCTCACTGTCTCGAGTTTGACCAAGTATTTATTGACCCGACCGTCTTGTCGTCGGTTAAAAAATCAAATATTATTTTAATATCAGGCGTAGGCTCTGTGAAGCAGGGAGAATACTTCTGATATACTCAAATGATTCATTTTACATCAACTCTACCATGATTTATTTGACAAGCATATTATAGCCTCTAAACTATGACGTTAGTCATACTATTTATTATACTGTGTCTAAGCTATACAGAGAAGTAGGTACTGCGTTGCTCTACTGATGATAACAAACAACTTTATTTCCCAAAGCACAAAGATTTTAGCTCAAAATAAAATATTGCCTTGTCCATAATATCCACATATTCAGTATGGAAAAAGCAAATTTATATTTTTTAGAGCTAAAATTTTTCTACTTTGGTAAAGTTGTTTGGTATCATCAGTAGAACATGTGATTTAAGGGAACGCATTACTTTTTTACATCCTGTTTTAGGCTCGTATTTATAAAGCGATCTCAAGATTGAGAGCAATATTAAGTATGGATTTGACATAACGTTTTGTACTGAAATGACATTTCTGATACGAACTCAAACTCGCTGTCACTCTTGAGAGCTGATTATAAATAGGGGCCTTAAACTCTGTGAAGTTCCGTACTAGACTAGACTATTTAATATTCTGTTGTAAGTACTAGTTTGCTATGCAGCAAAAATCTCATCATCCACCGAAATTTGACCTCCACATGACCGACGTAGTAAAGGAAAAAACAAACGAAAAGTGAATTATTTTCATTAGAAACTGTATTTTTTTTTTCTTTTTATGTCTGTTTGTAGAGCGTATATATTCCTATCTAAGCGTATATAGCGTAAATATTCCTGGCCAATACAACCCCTTTATAAGATAAAAATAACTCTGTATGTTATTTATTTAAAGTTATTGTGTTATTTAAGTGTGCGGGTGCCTCTTTTTTTCTCAGACTTTTTAGATTTCCTAGTTATATCTTTTTGTGATTGGTAAATGTAGTTCATCAAAAGTGAGCACAGTCTTTTTTTTATTTCAAATGACCGCATTAACGATACGTTTAAAACTTTTATTGATAAGGAGTTAGGAAGACCAAATTTCGACCTTATAAGTATAACGAACTATGGCTCGTATTTATAAAACGATCTCAAGATTGAGAGCAATATTAAGTGCGGATTTGACAGGTCATTTTGTACTGGAATGACATTTCTGATACGAACTCAAACTCGCTGTCACTCTTGAGAGCTGATTATAAATACGGGCCTATGACCAAACGGTACGAATGACCAAATTCCAAAGAACGTCCAATCCGGGTAAACTTGATATTATTATATTATAATATACTATTCACAAAGACTTGCAGCAGACGGTGTGTTTTAGGCTCGTATTTATAAAGCGATCTCAAGATTGAGAGCAATATTGAGTGCGGATTTGACAGGTAATTTTGTACTGGAATGACATTTCTGATACGAACTCAAACTCGCTGTCACTCTTGAGAGCTGATTATAAATACCGGCCTTAGTAGTTGTAGGCATACTTAAGAGGCTACCCTGAGCCAAGTGGCGGCCTCATCAGTCAAAAAATCATAATCCACTGAAAACACAATCAATCGAAAATCCGGTACGGCGAATTGAAGTTAAAGCAAAGAAGATAATTTAGAACATCATAAACTTGAAATTCATAGTTCCTGGTAGTAACAGAAAGAAAATTTGCGAAAAACGGCCACTTTTAGCACTTTTGCTATCTGTAACTGCTGTAAACACTGAATCATAAGTTTATGATGTTCTAAATTATCTTCTTTGCTTTAACTTCAATTCACCGTACCGGATTTTCGATTGATTGTGTTTTCAGTGGATTATGATTTTTTGACTGATGAGGCCGCCACTTGGCTCAGGGTAGCCTCTTAAGTTTTTGAAAGTAGTTAGGTTAAGGTAGACTATAATATACCTATAGGTATATGGCTGTTCTAGCCTCTAATAGGTTTAATTCCGACCGGGCTCGTTAAAATTAAAGTTTGCTATAACATTTTATAGTTTAGTATTGGCTATGAGTAAGGCATTAAGTGCTATTAAGATAATTAAATAGACGTATAAGTCAAAAATAATTAAGGGCATCGCTCGTATGAACTTATCTCAACCTCCTAAATTGTAATAAATGTAGCGATTTCTATTTTGTCTTCAGAAAAAAGAAACGGCTGAAAGTTTCCACTATTTTAACTACCCAGACACTTAGGCCCGTATTTATAAAGCGATCTCAAGAGTGAGAGCAATATTAAGAATGGATTTGACAGGCCGTTTCGTACTGAAATGACATTTCTGATACAAACTCGAACTCGCTGTCACTCTTGAGAGCTGATTATAAATACGGGCCTTAATAGTTAATAAAAAAAAATGCTTTATGTCTCTATGTTTAGAATAAGTCTAGAAATAAATCCTAATATTGTGGTTGTATAATTAGGTACTTTCCCACTTATAGGGCTGCCATCACCTAATCATCCTAGACAAAAATGACGAAAATCTATGGGAAAATTCCGGTTAGATGGCAGCTCTAAATCCTTAAGTGATTTCCGCTGAAGGACTTGTTTCCATGCCAAGACTCTTTAAAAAAAAGAAAAGCGGTCCGGTAGGTATCACATATATTATACTTGATTTTGTATAATGTCCAGCTGAACGACACCCTTTTGAACGTCACTAACTTTCTCTGTGTAACACATTTTGTAATATAAAAAAAATATTAGACCCGTACGATTCATTTTTTGTTATATTTGGACAGTTTCATGGTCTAAATTAGCTTTGGGAAATGTTTAGGCTCGTATTTATAAAGCAATCTCAAGATTGAGAGCAATATTGAGTGCGGATTTGACAGGTAATTTTGTACTGGAATGACATTTCTGATACGAACTCAAACTCGCTGTCACTCTTGAGAGCTAATTATAAATACGGGCCTAAATCTCGCTGATTCGTGCTAGCTCTCATGTTATTTTATAGAACTTGACGTCACGGGACGGGCATAATTATAGGAAAATAATCTTGTTTGAATTATGTTCAAAAATGTTTCTTGTATGATTCTGTGTTTTTTTAAATAAAAAAATTGAGTTACTTGCTTATTTCCTTGTTTGTCTATATAACGTAACATTTATTTACTCCGTAAGTAGGTACTTACCTATTTTTACTTTGGAATCATGGAAATGTTATTATCAAATTGTTCTTTCTTATTTAAAGATTTGATGTTTATGATATGCTCAAAAACCAAATTCGCTAATTGGCCGAATTAAATAGCACTTCGCGATCTGTGCACTGCAAGACGGCCAAGGGCCGAAATTAGGGTTTCGGCTCTTGTTCCACTTTTGGCCCTTCTGAAAACGACCAGTTCGCGAAGTGGCAATAGCCAAAAGCTCAAAAGTTGAATTCGGTTGTTGGTTGGTATAAATTAAACAACCATTCGCGTAATGCTATTGGAGAAATGCCAGATCGCGAACTGAGCTACTAAGGCTCGTATTTATAAATCGATCTCAAGATTGAGAGCAATATTAAGTATGGATTTGACAGGCCGTTTTGTACTGAAATGACACTTCTGATTCAAACTCAAACTCGCTGCCACTCTTGAGAGCTGATTATAAATACGGGCCTAAAACCCGACAGACATTAAAATATGGCTCCCAATAGTGCTGCATTCCTCACACACACATGAGCAAGAGGCCCCTTGGTAATCACAAATATTAGGAAGTCTTTTCACAGGACTTCCTAATATGCACTGTAAAAAGTGTAAAATAGTTGTCAGATTCATAGATTCAATATCAGTCGTCAGATCAACATAGGCAATTGAGTCATAAATGTCACTGAATTATATGGGTCATACGTGTCATTGGGCCCAATGAATGAATGACCCGTATGACCCATATAATCCAATGATCCATATGACCTGTATCACCCAATGATTCATATGACTCGATGACCCAAATTACCCATTTAATTAAATCGCCCGTATGACCCCATTATCCCGAATGTCTATACATTCCTAGTTACTTTTAACTCATATGACCTTATGACCTATATCAGCCAATGACCCGTGCTGAGCTGACGATGGATATTGAATGAAGACCTCCTGCTCATACCCTGTGAGGAATTCAGTATAATGGTACCCCTATTTTAATGTCTTTCGATTTTGTGTAGCTCAGTTAGCGATCTGGCATTTATTCAATACCACTTCGCGAAGTGGTCGTTAACCATACCAACCAAAACCCAGACTTTTGCGATATTGCCACTTCGCGAACTGGTCGTTTTTACAAGGGTCAAAACCAGAATTTCGGCTTTTGGCCGGTTTACAGTGCACAAATTGCGAAGTACCCTTTATTCAGCCAATTAGCGAATTTGGGTTTTGAGTGTTACATGAACATCAGATCGATGAAAAGAACAATTTAATAAATAACTGTTCCATGATTTCAAATAAAAATAAGTCGGTAGTTACGATGTATGTATGTTAATTCATTTATACAGGGTGTCCAGGAATTAATGGATAACCCTTTAACTGCGGCTAGCTTGACCGATGCCCTACTTGTAAAAAAATTATGACCTCAGTAAAAGTGTCACAGTTTTCGAAATATCGTACAAAAACCGATTTTTTAATAATTTTCTCCCTACGCTCAGTTATTTTCATGCCATTTCATCAAATATCAACATTTTTGGGTTTTTTATTTTTTTTAATATACCTTAATAGTTGATACTTAAAATGAATACATTATTTTAGTACCTATTTATAAGAAAATAATTTAAAAAATAAGTTTTATTGAAAAAATTAGGCAAAATATTTTTTAAAATTTTGTCTTTGACCTCCTACGGTGAAAAAAAAAAGTGACACTTTTACTGAGGTCATAATTTTTTTACAAGTAGGGCATCGGTCAAGCTAGCCGCAGTTAAAGGGTTATCCATTAATTCCTGGACACCCTGTATATAAATATTGATATTTATACATACCTAATTATTTATTTGTTTATGGATGTTAGATTTAACTTAAATTTATTTATTTAATGTTTACACTTATTTATATAATAATGTAGGTAAGTATGTTTTGTTTAATTATTTTTAAAAGGTAGGCTTAGTCTTTTCTTACTGACATTTTATGTTATTGTTATATTTTAGTAACTTAGATATATTTAAGTAACTTATATTATACGTACACTATTGTAACATGTTGTTATTGTGTTGTGTGTGGAACAAAATAAATTTATTTTCATTTCATTTTCATTTCATTTTCTTTTAAATTGCCCTGATATACCTAATACAAGGTTATATCCGCTTCTCGATAATTATCAAATCTCACTTCTGTAGGTCTGCTGTAAGAAATTCCTTTATAAATAAGCAGTGCCTGTTGTGTCTTTTTTCTTTTTAAACGACTCTAAAACAAAGGAGGAGGTTCTCAATTCGGTTGTATTTGTATTTATGTTCTTTAATGTGTACAATAAATTGTTAAATAAATAGTTGAAAAATGTGTTATTTTATCCCATGACGTCACGTTCTATGAATAAAGAAGACTCGACGCCTTTTTTGATCCGTCATCAACTCTACATCTTCTGAAGACGTATTTTTTGAAGCATTTGAAATCGGTACGAGTATACAAAATACATACATACATAAAATTACGCCTTTATCCCTAATGGGGTAGGCAGAACAACGACCGAAAATCGGTTGGGAGGACTATTATTAATTAAGCTGAAATTGCTTTGTATCCCAGCCGAACTCCGCGAGAGATGGTTTGGGGGAAGATGAGATTTTAGAGGGGGTAAAAAAATGTTTTTGTTCTGAAACCTATTGTGTTGGGTTAAGCGTTTTAAGTTGACTCTAAAAAAAAAATGACGGAGGCACTCTGTACCTCCAGATCAAAGAGTAACATTTACAGCTAACTGTTTTGTACTCTACCAATCTTCTTCTTAAATTTGGACTCTTCCTGACAGAAAACGGCTGAATGTCTTTCTCTGGGAGGACTGGGAGTGATAGAAAAACATAGAATGTGCCAGCTGCATCTCCTCCCGGGCATGCTGTAAAAATCAGCTAAGGGATTTGAGGGTTTCAGTAGGCGATGGGCTGACAACCTGTCACTATAGCAATATATACAGATCTATCTGGAACAGCCCTCAAAACTTGTCAGACGTGGCGGAACAGCCTTGGTTTAGGTCGTTTACGCTCTGCCTACCCCATTAGGGATAAAGGCGTGATTATATGTATGTATGTATGTCTTTCTCTAAACTATTTGCCAAATGACTCATTATCAAACGTAATCAAAACGCCCTTTCATTTGATACCCCACACGAATTCACACGATAGGTTTTAGAACAGTAAATAAAAAATAACCCCTTTTCTGCAAATTTTGTATGGACACGTAAAATACCATTTTGGGCAAAAAGTTTTGCACTTTGCGTTATCATTAAATGACGAGTGGTATAAAGGAACGTTGTACCTTTTCACACCCTGTGGGGTGATTCGCAAATGAATTTTAAATGCACATTCAAATATTTGGTTCGAAAGATTCAAGTATATCCTGCCTTAGAGTCACAGAATAAAATCATGAGAAACACTTTCACAATTTCTGCTTGGCAGTTAAAATATACGAGTACAGCTGGATATTAAACCGTATTGATCAATTATGTATTTAAATATTAACTTATTATATTAATTATATTATTTGGGTGTATAAATAAATGTGAATTGATGTTGATACAAATAAAAAAAATAAAAAAATAAAAATAAGGATGTAAGAGACGGTGTCATTAGAACCGACTGGGGCACAGTCTACGGAACTGAAAACACATCTACATAGAAAATGAAAAACTAATATTTCCACAGTTAAAAAAAATAAAACTAAGCTTTGGGACACCGTTCCTTACACCCTGAATATTATGTTGTATTACTTATGACTACCTTTACATAAATTTGGTTCATGATAACAACGCCATCTAAACGAACCAGCATTAACTTAGTAAGAAATAATTCTTGCTAGATGTGCTAGATATCCAAAAACAAACGAAATAGGTACTATCTATTTAACGGAAAATGGCACTGTTAGCATAGTTTCTCTATTCCCCGGGAGATGGCGCTGTTAGCATAAATGGTCTATTCCTAGAAGATGGCGCTATTACCATAGGTGCTCTATTCCCCGCGAGGTGGCGATGTTAGCATAGTTCCTCCATTCCCAGGGAGATGGCGCTGTTAGCATAGTTCCTCTATTCCTGGGGAGATGGCACTAAAAGCATAGTTCCTCTATTTCACGAGAGATGGCTTCGTTAGCATAGTTTATTTAACTCCCGGGAGATGGTGCTGTTAGCATTGTTTATTTATTTCCCGGGCGATGGCGCTGTTAGAATAGTTCCTCTATTCTCAGGGAGATGGCGCTTTTAGAAAAGTTTCTCTATTAACCGGGAGATGGCGCTGTTAGCATAGTTCCTCTATTTCCCGGGAGATGGCGCTGTTAGCATAGTTCCTCTATTTCCCGGGAGATGGCTCTGTTAGCATGGTTTCTTTATTCCCCGGGAGATGGCGCTGTAAGCGTAGTTTATTTTATTTCCGGGAGATGGCGCTGTTAGCATAGTTCCTCTATTTCCCGGGAGATGGAGCTCCCGAGAGATGGCGCTGTTAGATAGTTTATTTTATTCCCGGGATATGGCGCTGTCAGCATAGTTCCTCTGTTCCCCGGGAGATGGCACTGTTAGCATAGTTTTTCTATTTCTCGGGAGGTGGCACTAAAAGCATAGTTCCTCTATTTCCCGAGAGATGACTTTGTTAGCATAGTTTATTTAACTCCCGGGAGATGGCGCTGTTAGCATAGTTTATTTATTTTCCGGGCGATGGCGCTGTTAGCATAGTTCCTCTAGTTCCCGGGAGATGGCGCTGTTAGAATAGTTCCTCTATTCTCAGGGAGATGGTGCTTTTAGAAAAGTTTCTGTATTAACCGGGAGATGGCGCTGTTAGCATAGTTCCTGTATAAATTTCCCGGGAGATGGCGCTGTTAGCATAGTTCCTCTATTTCCCGGGAGATGGCGCTGTTAGCATAGTTCCTCTATTTCCCGGGAGATGGCTCTGTTAGCATGGTTTCTTTATTCCCCGGGAGATGGCGCTGTTAGCGTAGTTTATTTTATTTCCGGGAGATGGCGCTGTTAGCATAGTTCCTCTATTTCCCGGGAGATGGAGCTCCCAAGAGATGGCGCTGTTAGCATAGTTTATTTTATTCCCGGGAGATGGCACTGTCAGCATAGTTCCTCTGTTCCCCGGGAGATGGCACTGTCAGCATAGTTTTTCTATTTCTCGGGAGATGGCACTGTTAAAATAGTTCCTCTATTTCTCGGGAGATTGCGCTGTTAATAGTTTAATTCCCGGAAGATGGCACTGTTAACAATTTTTTTTTAATTCCTAAGTATTTATAAAAAACAAAATGCAGAATTTTAATATTATAATCTGCTTGAAATAAACTTATATCTGTCTAAATTAAATCAAATTAAGATAGTATTAAATATTCTAAATCAAATTAATGTTTTTTTTTTATAACTACCGACACTACCGTACTTATTCATCACTCCTTAGCCTATTCCCGAATATTCCGGAGTCAGGCACCTAATGTAGAGGATTGAACGAGGATACTAGATTTCACACAGAGCGACTGCCATCTGACGGTAACCTCCCCGCAACCCAGAAGGGAAACCAGACCCAATCCTAGATTAGGCTTTAGATACCTACTATACAAATTCCTAAAAAATATTCCCAAATAGGTATAGGTATCCAATGCCAGTATTAAAAAAAGAGTCAGATATAAAAACTACTTCTTGACTGCAGTACCTATACTGCAGAATGACGTGTCATGTTAATAAGTTCATAGTTTACCATAAAAAATATATAAACTACATCAAGGATATCCAATATTAGTATTGGTAGTCACTGTTCCATAGAAAGGAGTCATAAAATAGCCTGTGGACTAATTTATTACAAAGTAAGAATATATTTTACATAAATAAAGTATATAGGTACCTACACTGATTCATCGTCTTATAGGTACATATCGACTGTTGAAAGGAAAAAGGGGCTAAGCGACACCTCCGAGCAAAATGACTTTTTTACATATTCGGAATCAGCGAATTTTTCTGCGTCGTTTGAGCTGGGTTTCGCTTCGATCTGACGACTTTTATGTCGCTTAGTACCCCCCAAAATTTAGGGCTCGTTTCTGATTACAGGGGTCTAAGTGACATGACGTTTTTGTAAAAATTTAACTTGTGGCGCTTGAACCCCAAACCAAAACTCATTTTGGAATAATTTGTTTTTTAAGTCATTTATCTTTATTCGAACTTGAAAATCGATGGAGCTTGATGCCTTTTTACTTGCCCCGCCTTGACAATCGATGGCGTTTGTAACTTTTTTCTTTACCCCTTTGCTTCAATGTCAGTCGGTAAGTTCTATTTTCTCTGCCCAAATCATAAAGACAGTGGCGCTTAGTACCTTTTTTCTTGCCCCGCTTTGACAAACGATGGCGCTTGGAACTTTTTTCTTTACCCTTTTTCTTAAACTATTGGCATTTAGTTCTTTTTTCTTTACCCCTTTGCTTCAATGTCGGTCGGTTAGTTCTATTTTCTTTGCCCAAATCATAAAGACAGCGGCGCTTAGTACCGTTATCTTTGCCCGATGTATAAAAACAATGGCTCTCAGTACTTTTATCTTTGCCCTTATTTTTAAAACGATGTCGCTAAGTGCTTTATTCTTTACCTAGTTTTAGTCAAGGGTGCTGCTTAACTTCTTTTTTCTCGTATTTTGTTTGAATTTGGTACCGTTTAGTTCTTTTTTACTCAGCAATTTTTGCCTTAAAATCGTATTTTAGTCCCTTTTACAACAGTTTATGGAAAAAGAAACGTGCTGCTTAGATCTTTTATAAAAAATGTAATTGACAAATAGTTATGCTGCTAAAATTTATCACTTCTTTTTATCATTTTTAATACGTCTATTCATGAAGTTAATTAATCGAATAAAATATTAGAATTATTTCAATCTTATCTACAGTTTGAATATATAATTTTCTACCTAGCAAATACCGTCCTTACCGTCCCTCGCAGTTTTGTTACTTTTGTCGATCTGCGTGATATTTCCATACTGAACTGGGAGCGATAGAAAAACATAGAATGTGCTAGCTGCATCTCCTCCAAGGCATGCTCAGCTAAGGGATTCAGGGGTTTCAGTGTATTGTAATTTAGACGATGGGCTGACAACCTGTCACTACAGCAATATACAGATATGTCTGAATTAATCCTCAAAACTTGTCAGACGTGGCGGAACGACCTTTTTTAGGTCGTTGATGCTCTGCCTACTCCATTAGGGATAAAGGTGTGATTTATGTATGTATGTCGATCTTCATCTGGTGACTCTCCTTCCCTTGCGTATCTCTCGCCCTTCATATGCATCATGTTCCTGCCGCCCCTTACGTCACTCGTGTCTCTCAAGAAATCATTCCCCCTATTCCTCTCGTCCCTCTTGACAATCACATCTATCTTTTACCTCTCATCCTTCACGTATCTAATTATTCGCATCTACCTGGTCTATCTCATCTCTCTGGTCCTTCGGGCGCTTTTTACTTTACGAGATCCATACCGGTCCCTTCTTACCTAGTGTGTATATTTGTCACTCAATTCCTTTCAACCATCTATTTCCATGTTTTTCATCCCTTCTGTCTCCTGTTTTGTCTTGTCTTGATTGCAACAAATCCCCCGGTTCCCCTTCCTTCCTGTTTGTATTGTTACCCTCAAGAATCTCTCCCATCCAAACCATTCTCGTCCACGAGTCCCATCCTACTCATGTGTCTCATCCTATGCGTAAGGCCTCCGGTTTACAGACTATCCTATCCTACTTGTCCTTCTTGCCGCTCCAGTCAGCCCCGTTCCACTGTTCAATTCCAACATGATCTTGTGGTTTTACTCCGCCAGACTTATACTTTAACCGAATCGCTCTGTGTAAAAACCAGTAATTTGAAATAATAGCTAAGATGAATGATGATGATTACATTTAATATTCATTGGAACACAACTTCATCCCCCTTTTTACCACTATTAGAGTGGAATTATCGAATTTTATGATACACTTATTCTATATTTTTCAATCATCAGATAATATTTCAATTTATCGCGTCGATGGAATACATGACAGAATTTTACATTGTGGAAGTTTAGAACTTGCCACTTGTATTTTTGATTGATTGGTAACCATAAGATGCTGCTTACATGCAGCGATAAGGGCACGGGCAATATGAAATTGAACTGGGACGCAAACACAGTTAACATCGGGGTTCTTCGAGAATCCTCACCGGAATATGTTCCCTTTACTTTTTCCTACCTATGTCCAAACCGAAGTCTATTAAAGACTTCCAGGCCAGCCAGGGTAGTTCATGGCCAGAAGATAATCTCTAAGTAAGCGGGACAAACGGGGCAGGCAGAGATGTTTCCTCTCGCCAAAGGCTAAATCTGGCTTGTAAAAGTTTGGTAGTAAGTGGTGTGACACACTTAAAGAAGTTGCGGCGTTTTTCTTAGCGAGTCGACTCAGACGTTTATATTGACGTTTTTTTTTTTTTAATTTCTTCAACCTTTGCGGCACAATTAATAATGACATCAATATTGCTTTGACAAAAATAAATGATTGGCTGAAACAAAACAATTTAAAAATTAATGTTAATAAATCAAATTTTATGCAATTCCGGACATGTAAATTTTATGATATACCTCTGACCATTAAATTCAATGATGACATTATTAATGAAGTGACAATGGTTAATTTTTTGGGTTTTACTTTAGACAAATTATGTAATTGGAAAGGTCATATTTCTGGTGTATGCCAAAAAATAAATAAATTTGTATTTGTTCTAAGAAGACTGAGCCGCACTGCATCGTCAGAAATAGCCCTTATGGCTTATCATGGATTTGTGGCTTCCGTATTAAGATACGGTCTTATTTTGTGGGGAAATTCAGTTGAAGCTGAAAGAGCCCTCTTGGTCCAAAAAAAGTGTATACGAGCAGTATGCAGAGCTCATTACTTGGATTCCTGTGTACCACTTTTTAGAAGCATAAGAGTTTTGCCAGTGCCATGCCTGTATATACAACAGATTTGTATTTTTGTGAGGGAACATCCTAATTATTTTAGTAAACAAGGTGATGTTTGTTTAAGATCCACTCGGCATAGAGACATGTTATATCAGCCGTATTCGAGGGTTGAACTAGTGAGACAAAATTCATTTTGTATGGCCATCCGAGTTTACAACCATTTGCCTAAATACATTAAAGATTGTAGTTCCTTTATATGTTTAAAAAAAAAAATTACTGAATGACTTTTATTAAAATGTTTTTATTCGGTCAACAAATACTTTAGTCATAAACACTAAAAAAAAATATTTGCATATCGTAATCGATGGAATATATGAGTCTCAAACTTACTTTGTAACATCTATATTCTAGCAAATAAACGCATTTCATTTCATTTCATTTCATTTCACAAGATAGAAGCCGTGCTTGGAATATCATTGTGGTCTTCGTTAGCCATTTCGATGGAAGTAGCCACAGCCCTGTAGACCTCCGGAGGTACTATTCCAGCCATAGCATTGTTACCAGGGTCGATATTAATAAAACAGTGATAATCTGACAAATGACATTTAAAGCTACATCCACTGGCTCTATATAGGCCCTGTATTGCAGGGGCAGCATATTCGTCTTATGAGAAGGCGAGCGCATACCCTGTCGGCCGCTGTTCCGGGAGTGTATTTTATTCTTGATTTTTTCACAGATATTCTTATAAGTCAGAAAAACGCCAAGGACCTCGTCGAAAAATCACCGTGCAAAATAGGTACTCCATATCACAATGTTGAGCTTACATTTTGCTTCATTATTGCGCAGGTGAAATGCGCAAGACTCCGTTTTACTCTAGTTTGGCTTTAACGAATTTGCCTCATAGTAGCTAATCATCTCGTAAAGAGCTGCAGTATATTAACCTTGACTTCCTCAAACATCTTGGGAACTCTTGGGAGGTCAACGCTAGATCGTTTGCGTATAAAAATCGGGACGTAATTTATGTTTGATGGTTAGCCTTTGATACAAATGTTAAAAAGGCGCTCCTTTTAGCATGCACCAGCCTGGTGCCACCAGGACCTGTCCTACGAAACAGTGTTTCTTTGTGACCTCCAACGACTGTTGCCAAAGAGAAGATGTACCTGGAACTGCCAATTGTGGATGAGTTCTCGGAGGACAATGACGATTTTACGATCACCGCTCATAGTGGCCACCTCCCACAGCAGTCGGTTAAGGTCACCGTATCGTAGGCCGGAGACCTAGAGCCTACAATTAGTATTGGTTGATAAGTTAAGATCTTCTTGCCACGCAAATATCAAATAATGATAGTCATTTGATTCTTTTTTTCTGTACAGAAATACCAAATGGCTAGTTGGAAAGTTCTTTTTGTCTTGTTCCAATTAAAATTAACATGTCGCATTGTACTTTTTAGCCTACTTTTCAGAACACTGGTATGTCATTTAGAACCCTTTACTTTGCTCACTTTGAATTATTTAAGTCGATTAGTTCCTTTTGCTTTGCTCAAAAAATAAAAATCATGTCGCTTAGTACTTTTTTCTCTGCTCAACATATTTTTAGCATGGCGCTTAGTCCATTGTTCTTTTCCCAAAAAATACAAACCATGTCGCTTAGTACTTTTTTCTCTGCTCAACATATTTTAAGCATGGCGCTTAGTCCTTTGTTCTTTGCCCAAAAAATACAAACCATGTCGTTTAGTACTTTTTTCTCTGCTCAACATATTTTAGGCATGGCGCATAGTCCCTTGTTCTGTGCCCAAAAAATACAAACCATGTCGCTGAGTACTTTTTTCTCTGCTCAACATATAAGGACCAAGTCATTAAGAACCTTTTTCTTTGCTCTGTTTCTTATTTCTTGGGTAAATAGGTTGTTGTTCCTTGCACAGAAATCAATGCCATTTGGCCTAAGCGACACCTAAATCCGAAATTAATACAATTAGGTTACTACGATAAAGACTAAAATAAGCGCTGTAGAATTTTGAATCTAATTATCCAAACAAAATTGAATTTGAGCAATAAACTGATGATTTACGATTTTTTTTCAAAAATTTAAAACTTTGAAACGCTCTGGTGTAAAGTTTTCAAAATGGCGCTTAGCCCCTTTTTCCTTTCAACAGTCGATATAAATTCTTTACTTGAATTTTCTGGCTTAACGGTCCCCAACGGTTCTGGGTGCCTGAGTTACGAAACTGAACAATTTTTTCCAATTAACCCATTAAACTTCGAAATATTCTAGTAAAATTTTCAGGAAATGCAAAAAGATAGGCTTTCCAATACAAATGGTTTTATTAGAGGTGGATATTTTGTCAGGGGGAAATTTTCATTTTTACTTAAGGTAGTTATTAAGACCTACCTATTCGTTGGTAGGTACCTATAAGTTGTTCAGTTGTATTTCACGGGGTCGGCTACCTAATCTAGGGGATTGAACGAGGGTACTGGTTTTTACACAGAGCGACTGCCATCTGACCTCCGCAACCCAGAAGGGAAACCAGACCCAATCCTAGATTAGGTTACACACAACCTTTTAATTTCTTCGTAGGTATGTGCAGGTTTCCTCACGATGTTTTCCTTCACCGTAAAATCGCCGAATAAACGTACATATGAAATTCAAAAACCGAAAAACACATTGGTACATGGTGGGATTTGAACCACGACCTCCTGCACAGAAGGCCGCAGCCCTATCCACTACATTATTCGGGCTTCCTCCTTCCTTTCATTGGTACCTCGCAGACTCCAACATAGTTGTGTAAAAAATCTATTTTCAGTCGCAAGCAGTAGTGGTTGTTTTGTTCTCAATAGTTTTATAAGACGTAAACTTTACAATGATGGATTTAGATTTTGTCATTTTAAACTGAAATTATTCTTGTATTTTAAGTATAATTAAGTATAAATCGTGTATTCGAGAAGGGTCGAGGGTTCAATCAATTACCTTCTATTTTTCATGTACTTATCATGGATCTGCCTAATTTTGGAACGGTCTAACATTTTTCCATGTGATCAACTGCAACTGATTTCACCAATTTACCTACTCCACGATAAGATCTAATCGTCACGTTGCACCACACATAATGTTGACAAACAGTTGCGTAATTATAATTGTACCGAACATTATTAATATTACAAAATCAGAAAATACAGATGTATCTGATAGCCCAATTTACGAAGTATGACAAACACCTGGTTCATTTGATGGATTATCCGCGCCCGGGACAGACGCGATGACGATACAAGTCGGGAACACCATCTGTACGCTGGTGCAGAGCTACCCGATCCTGCTCATACTTGCTCAGAATAACAAGCAGTGCCTGAAGACGCCGTTCGTGTACAAGCCGCCGACGCCGACGCAGTCGCCGGAGTATTACGAAGCACTTGAAGCCCTATTCCAGAACCTTTTCGGACACGGTTACCATGGCAACGAGCATGCCTTCGGGTGCGAGTATAGCGGCTATGGGAAGAAACTGGACCAAGCGAGTTACGGATATCCTTGTCACTCTCACGGCCACCCGAGTTCCGGCCACGATTTGTCGCACGGTACTCACTCGTACTCCGGTACAAAATACCCAGTAACCTATGGTTATTCGTACGGTACAAAGTATCCAGTTACCTATGGGACAAAGTATCCAGGAACTTATGGTACCCATTCGCACGGTACGAAGTATCCGACACTTTACCCGGGGCAGGTCCACGAGGGATATCCGGGTACGAACTACCACGGGTACCGCGTGTACCCCGCGTACGGGTACAAGAAGATCAGCTTGTACAACACGAGTGGGACACAAGGGTACAAGGGTACCTACGCACCAACACAGGTGTACAATTTGAATCATAAGTACAAGATTGTGGTGAAGAAGAATAAGAATAAAAAGAGAAGACCTCACAAACTCCAAGAGAGCCAAAGTAAGTAGTTGAAACAAGATTTTAAAAAAAACTAGCTGACCTTTTAGGGTATTATCCTACCCATGAAGGAAGAAACATCATACACAATGGGCGCTTTTCCACTAGACGTCACGTCAACGGCAACGGCGACGGCACGGCGACGATCACGTGACAATATCTATGGGAATCGATGACATGCCGTGACGGTGCCGTGCCGGCAAGTGGAAAAGCGTGTCATATAATTTCATTGATTTTCATACATTATCTCACCTACGATATCGTCGACGGTACCGTGCCGTCGCCGTTGCCGTTGACGTGCCGTCTAGTGGAAAAGCGCCCACTTTGGTCAGTTAGAAAAATGTTCAGAAAAAACATTTCACTTCCCCATATTTCTTCGTGAAAGTTATATTCCTTCGTTGACTGAGCAACCTCTATCAGGCTGTCCCTTACAAACAGTTTTGAAAAAAAAATGCACAAGCGAATTTAACTTATTTGTTATGAAATAAATTAGAATTTTTATGGCACTACGATTGCGCAAGTTTACAAAACAAGTTTATAAAATTTTTAGTTTTGAAAAACTGTGATGTGTGATACAGCTACATTGTATCAGCATGTCATAGAAATATTTCTATGACATGCTATGACTGAGTGAATTGAGGCCCGTATGAATAATCAATACAATAATACGATTGAGTCCATATCAGAAATGACATTTAAAGCAAAATGTCCTGTCAAATCTTTACTTAATTTATCTCTCTCGTTTGAGATTGCTTTTAAATACGAGCCTTGATGCTTTATGTAAGTTATGATGCTTATTTTATATTTGGTGATATTTAGTATTGAAAACTTATAACGTAAAAATGCTTAATTATTTCGATTTATATTGGAATTGGACATAGTATTACAATAGTAAAGGTTAGACCGCACTAGAACTGCAGCGCAGCGGAGCAGCGCGGCGCGGCGACAATAATATTCTTTGTATTAAAATGTATGAGATATAGGGGTCAATTCTAAGTACCATCGCTAAAACTAAAATTAAAATCTATCTCTCTCTTTTAAAATAATTAGATTAAAAAAGGACAGGTGACTTATACTCTATGGTTTTAAACTGTTTCTGAATTATTTTGCAAATTTCTTCTGTATTTTATTTGTTTGTTTATGTATTTTATTTTATCTTCTGTTTTTTCTGGTTATATTTGTCAGATAACGAACGCATTAAATCTTGGTAAAATCATATGAAATTCATAGAGTATAATCGAAAACCAAAGAGTTTAAAATCTCATGTCCTTTTTCAAACTTTTTAATCTGAAAGAGACAGACAACTTAAATTTAGATGGCATCTAGAATCGAGCTCATAATATATCTAACCTACCACACTGCGGCGGCGTGGCAGAAACTGTCAAAATGTATAAAATAAACTGACATAAAATGCAGTTGCCGCGCCGTGTCGCGCCGCTGCCCGCTGCAGTAGTGCAGTGCATGTCTCTCCCACCTACTTGTTTAACGATTGGATTTTCTCTATGACTCTATGTGCTTTATCCGTCCGTTACTGTAGCCGGAATGAGTTGATTCCATTATGCTTTGTATTGTAGCAATTACCTTACGTACCTACCCACTCAGTAACTTGCCACAAATATGTAAGTACTAAAAAAAATTGAATAAAATTTTGTATATTTGATATTGTATTTTTTTTTCTCGTCTGGTAGTTTCCACTTTTGTGTTTTCTTTTAGTTTGATTATTGGATATTTGCACGTGATTTGCACTTCCGTCTGCATTGTGAATGAATATATTTTAATTTAAAAATGAAATCAGATTATCCTGCCCACTAATCTGTGATTGGAAACAATCATATCATAGGCCTTTACGTCTTTTGCCAGACGATTTAAACAGTGCCTGAAAGCCATTTTTTCTTATGGCCGTACAAGCCAATACGGGAACGACAGATCCTACCACACACCGAACATGCATTGAATAGTAGATTATAAATTATATTTTAAACATACCTACAGCCGCACAATAACACAGCTTCAAATAACTTGATATGCCTCAGTACACTATACAATTCAGGGTTATTTTTTGCTTCGTTGCGAAAACGGCTTTTCCTAAACCACTGACACTGACGCTCTACCTGACCTATAAGTGATGCAGGCGTGATTGACTATGCGGATGCTGTTCCATGTATGACTCGATCTGATTTGATTAAAACATTTGCCTTGGACAGTATGAATTATCAAGTAAACCAGTAGCTACTTCCTGGCACCGCTCAAGGCGTGGACTTCCCGTCCACTGTTTGAGAATCCGCGCCGGATCTCGCGTCAAAATCTCGACGTATGACCACGAGACCTCTGCGACGGGCTGATGATGACGATGACGTCAGCACCACCTTATAGCCACCTACTCGGTCAAGAGCGTCCACTGGCCAGTCGATCTTGACAACCTTCAAACGTGCGCTCTGTTTTTTAGGGATCTTTTTTGGCGCACAAAAGCCACCAGTGAGCGTCAACACACTACATGCTCAACACGTCAGGATGGCTTCCAAGTTACTGGTTTTCGTGTCTATGTGTTTGTGCATAAAATTAAGTGTCTCGCAGAATTTCGGTAAGACTTTTTTTTCTACGTTTTTGCATGCTAGAAATTTATGCATTTCATTTTACATTTATTACAATTTGTTTATCAAAATCCTTAGCCTATGCAGAATCAAGAACGTTTGAGCGATAAATATAGAGAACTTCTGTTATTGATAAATACTTTATTAGGTCAAGATAAAAGCTTATTAGTAAACAAAACATTATCTCAAGTATAATGCAGATTTTTTTTATTCATACAGGGTGTTACTGTTACGAGATTTTTTCCTAATAAATACGATAATACTTAGGCTCGTATTTATAAAGCGATCTCAAGATTGAGAGCAATATTAAGTATGGATTTGACAGGTCGTTTTGTACTGAAATGACATTTCTGATACGAATTCAAACTCGCTGTCACTCTTGAGAGCTGATTATGAATACGGGCCTATATTACTTAAACACGTTCAGCCCGGGGCCGTCAAAGTTATGTCATCGCATCAGACGGGTTTTTTTTTTGACACATCATAAGTAGCCACCGATGGTACACCCCGTGCAACTGGCTAGTGGAGAGTAGGCCGTGCGCCAGTGGTACACTCCAGTAAAAGCAATCAACATAATGGCCTCAATTCACGCCGTCCAGTTACTAATTCTAATTCTTAGTAGCGCTGTCACTTTCTTAACTTTGACATAAGAACAGGATAGCAAACAAATACGTGAGTTTGACATTTCTTATCTGACATAAGACTGCTTAAATTAAGTAAAATTAGTGAGCACGCTCTATGGTCATTCCTTATTTAAAGCGCCGTACGTCAAATTAAGAATGTCAAAGTCACGTGTTTGTTTGCTATCCTGTTCTTATGTCAAAGTTAAGAAAGTGACAGCGCTACTAAGAATTAGAATTAGTAATAGTGCGTCCTGAATTAACACCAATGTATATCAATTTTGTTTGTTAGGATCCTTTACAGTTCATTTTAGGTATATTTCTTAGGAAAAGTTATATTTCATTATTATTTTGATATAACGAGAGGAAGCGACCATACATACTGTTACTATTTGTCAATATTTCATCTAGGATTATATTATCATTTTATAGAAGGGACCCTGATCCTCCCCTCCCTTGAGGGTCTCGAGGCGGGAGATCGGGTATTAACCAACCGAAAAGGTCAGGAATTAGGAACAACCACATTTAATTGTATAGAAAATTCATTTATTAACTTACCTAACTCAAGTAAAATGTCAACGTTACAGATATATTACGAAGTATTTGTATTAACTTCCATGCTGGACTGGGAGTGATAGAAAAACATAGAATGTGCCAGCTGCATCTCCTCCCGGGCATGCTGTAAAAATCAGCTAAGGGATTCGAGGATTTCAGTATTGTAATGTAGGCGATGGGCTGAAAACCTGTCACTATAGCAATATACAGATCAATCTGGAATAACCCTCAAAACTTGTCGGACGTGGCGGAGCGACCTTTGTTTAGGTCGTTTACGTTTACCCCATTAGGGATAAAGGTGTGATTATATGTATGTATGTATTTGTATTAGAGATTTTCTTTTTTCACCCAGCTCCAACTTTGTCTTTTTTGACCAGGATCACTCTTTCTCTTACATTGGCCTCGATTCACGCCGTCCAGTTACTAATTATAATTCTTAGTAGCTCTGTCACTTTCTTATATTTGATTTAAGAACAGGATAGCAAATAAACACATGACATTGACATTCCTAATCTGACATAAGACTGCTTAAATTACGTAAAATTTGTGAGCACGCTCTATCCGTACGTCAAATTAGGAATGTCAAAGTCACGTGTTTGTTTGCTATCCTGTTCTTATGTCAAATTTAAGAAAGTGACAGCGC
Source organism: Scrobipalpa atriplicella (assembly GCA_029255725.1). Classification (NCBI taxonomy): domain Eukaryota; kingdom Metazoa; phylum Arthropoda; class Insecta; order Lepidoptera; family Gelechiidae; genus Scrobipalpa; species Scrobipalpa atriplicella. The sequence continues at coordinate 11,603 of JARACY010000469.1, read as the reverse complement.
TACTAAGAATTAGAATTAGTAATAGTGCGTCCTGAATTAGCACCATTGTGAACAAACATAGTTATATGACAAATATTAATTAGAGTCCTGCTAAAATACTTAGAAAAAAGTTATTTCTTTCTATAATATAGTTTACTTGACTTCCGCCCCGCGGTTTCACCCCCTGCTTACTGAGTTTTCCCGTGGGTATCAGGGTATCATTTTCCCGGGGTAAAAAGTAGCCAAAATCGCTCCAGCCGTTTAGACGTGAAAGAGTAACAAACATCCATCTAAACTTTACAGGAGTTATTATAAGTTTATTTACACACAAACAGAAATTAAAAATATACAATGACGAAAATTAAATACATTAAAACTTAACCTAAATGTAAAAATAAAACCCTAAAAACTAAACAGGTCCCCCAATGCGTCTCCACCAGACATGGTTCCCAACATGCTGGCAGCATTCCCCCTTTGTATGGCCAGGCTGATACGCTGGGCGAGAAAGCTGCCATACATAAAATCACACCTTTCTCCCTAATGGGGTAGGCAGAGCGATAACGACCTAGACAAAGGTCATTCCGCCACGTCTGACATCCACATCACCACACACCACATCCAAACTTTCGCGTTTATAAATAGTATCTGATATCTTCTACGTGTATTTTTTTTATATTTCACACTTTATATTAAAGGATGTGAACAAAGAGAACTGGGCAATGGGCAATGGGTGATTTTCCACTAGACGTCACGTCAACGGCAACGGCACCGGCACGGCGACGATCACGTGACATTACCTATGGGAATCGATGATATGCTGTGCCGTTGCCGTGCCGGCATGTGGAAAAGCGTATCATATAATTTCATTTATTTTCATACATTATCTCATCCACGTTACCGTCAACGGTATCGTGCCGTCGCCGTTGCCGGTGCCGTGCCGTCTAGTGGAAAAGCACCCATCAGATACGGAACACAGACAGTTGGTTTGCAAGTGCTTCGCTCTTTTTTTTTATTTTATTTTTTTATTAGGTGATTAATCTTGTGAGATTAGCTTGTTTGGATCGGATTTGGATATCTACAATTACCATTTAATTTATTCATTTCATTGCAAATCGTGGAGCCGATATTTTTACTACCGATCACGATTAATACACTGAACGATTTTTCATTTCATTTCAAAGCAGTTTGTTTCGAACGCAAATTCTACGAATAAAATAAAGTTAGGCTCTTATTTATAAAGCGGTCTCAAGATTGAGAGAAATTATTAAGTATTGATTTGAAAGCCCGTTTTGTACTGAAATTACATTTCTGATACAAACTCAAACTAGCTGTCACTCTTGAGAGCTGATTATAAATACGGGCCTTAGATTGCTGTGTTTTTGATAACCTAAGGGCTTGTTTACCGGTTTAATTTTCAAACCGGTTTCAGCGCAAGTACATAGGAGCGTTTCATAAAGGTTAGGCTCTACCGAAACTTTCAAAAAAACCGGTTTACTTAAGAGAGCAAAATTTTAAGGTTCCGCATCAATAAACCAGTTTATAGAAGTTTTTACAGGTTTTTGCGATCACTCTTTGATTATCGCCGTCAACTTCCGCGCTGCCAATTACGTAACATTTGCAGTTTTTAGGTTTTTGAAACGCTCGCTCCCCAATACGTTCTGAGCGATTTTTATTCGAAAAACCGGTAAAAACCTTTATTAACCGGTTTATTTGAAACCGGTTCCAAGCACTGCTGTGCTTAAGTAAGTATAACATTTAGCAGTGTAGCGTAACAGAACTAAATTGGATACGAACAACAATACGTACTGCAATTTACTTTTTGTGTTATTTACTTTTTTTTGGGCGTAATGAGTAATGACTCATGCATCTGAATAATGGATGAACGAGTTCATACACACCACACTAAGTACCTCGTAGGAAGTCATTTGTTTTTATTATACGGGGTGTAAGGGACAGCGTCCCGCAAACTTATAGGGGTTGCTCAGTCAACGATACTGAACAATTACCACCAGGATTTTTCAAAATTGCTTTTTCATGCAAAATGACAACATTGATCAGACAATTTGTATGGAAAAGCATTTTTTTTTCATTTCCTGAAAAAAAATCCTGGTGATATGTGTTCAGTTTCGTTGACTGAGCAACCCCTATCGGTTTGCGGGACGCTGTACCTTACACCCGGTATATTGTGTTTACTTTTGCTACCGTTACAGTAATAAATATCAGACGTAGGTATCGTGATGAGTCTTGCCTTAGGTACCATAATATTGTCTCTCCAAGGATCAGTTCAGAACGAAAAGCGACGCGACACGAGGCGGCGCGAAGCTGCTTGAAGATACATCTGGGTACCACGAGGTGACAGGCTGGCGAAGAGAAAACAGATTCCGTCCTTCGGAGGGCATGTTAAGCTGTCGGTCCCAGCGTGTTAGTTAGTAGCTAATAGGCGGTTTAAAAACTCTGACACAAATAGTATTTCTACATACATACATACATAAAATCACGCCTTTATCCCTAATGGGGTAGGCAGAGCGAAAACGACCCAAACAAAGGTCGTTCCGCCACGTCTGACAAGTTTTAAGGGTTATTACAGATGATTGTGATGTACATTGCTATAGTGACAGGTTGTCAGCCCATCACCTAAAATTGCAATACCACAAAACCCTCGAATCTCTTAGCTGGTTTTTACAGCATGCCCGGGAGGAGATGCAGCTGGCACATTCTATGTTTTTCTATCACTCCCAGTCCAGCATGGAATAGAAGAATTTTTCATCGTATAAATTATCCGAACACTAGGTAAATACACTTGCCCATAGACAAATCTATTTTAGAAACCTAGTTTTCCCTTCTCCTACTATTGGGCGCTTTTCCACTAGACGTCACGTCAACGCGACAGGCGCGGCAATGTCACTTTATACATTTTTGACAGTCTTTGTCGCTCCGCTGCAGTGCCGCAGCAGTACGGTACGTCTCATAAATTTTCATAAAAACAATCATCTGTCGCGCCGTGTCGCGTTGCGTCGCGCCGCGTCGCTCCGCTGCAGCTACGCGATAGTGCGGTCTAACCTTTACCAAACACAGTCAGTCATACAATGTCAATAGGTATAGTGCCTAGTGTTTTCCTTACTAGCAGTTGTTTGACCTTCCATGCTAACAACATGGATAAACAAGGAAAAGTCCGAGTACCTATTCGAACAGGTATGTGAAGTCTAGTCAAGATTTACCATAAGGGTCAGTTCACACCGAGCAGCGACGCGACGCGGTGCGCACTTTTCCAGAGCGTTATAAGTACAATTGGGTACTTGACTGGGTAGCTTAAAAAAATCAAAACGTTTATACTTAAAACTAATGGCTAAAAATATTGTGGATTTCATTCATCATAAAAAAAAAATGCACGTTTAGATTTTAATAATCGAATTAAAAGTATATAAGTTATTGATTTGATTAGTCAATATTTACTAAAATGTGACGTCATAATTTACTATTTTCATACAAAAAAGCGTTTTTGACATTTCATAAAAAGTGGCTGATTTGACTAGTTGGAAAGTAGCCAATCATTATCTTGTCCAAAATTGTCACCTGTCATTTTCTGTCATGATTCTCACTGAATCGATAGCCATATAAGATTTAATAGTCAGATCACACCGGAAATCGACGGACACTTTTCAAGAGCGTGATATAATATATAGCAAAAAGATAGACAATTTCCGCTACGCCTCGCTACACCGCGCGGTGCAGCCTGTTACTTTGTGTTACAACAAGATGCGTCTTCAAGCAGCTTCGCGCCGCGTCGCATCGCTTCCCATTCCCAGTGTGAACTGACCCTAACTCACACATAGAGAGAGGCATTTCAAGACAAAACTCGAAAATTCCTCTCGGCGTCGCGCTGTGCCGCGCGGTGCAGCCTGCCTGTCACTTTGTGGTACAACGAGCGAGATGCATCTTCAAGCGCGTGTTGCTTCCTGCACGGTCGCGCATGATGATAAGGGCTGAAGATGCTGTACGCCACGCCAGTGTATCACATAGTACCAGAAAGGAAATATTTTGTCCAAGCTACTTTACTACTTAGTTATATTATAGCGTTTCAGTCTATTGTTATTTTAGTTAGGCGATGGGCTGACAACCTGTTACTACAGCATTATACAGATCTATCTTAAACACCTGTCAGACGTGGCGTAATGACCTTTGTTTGGGTCGCAAAACACGCAGTGTCTAATATACTGAAAACGCTTCACCGCGCGTAGGAGCGGGACCTGCTAGCCTGCGCGCGGAAGCGTGTTTTTCATACAAGACAAAAAAATAAGACAATGAAAAACACGCTTCCGCGCGCAGCTAGCAGATTCCGCTCCTACGCGCGAAGATGCGTTTTCAGTATGTTCGACACTGCGTGCTTTCCATACAAACCGGGCGTGCGAAGTCGCGGGCACAGCTATAGCATATTTTATTCTGTGGTTATAGAGCATTTTTGGTGGCCGCTATCGTACCAGCGACCACGGACAACATATAAGGAGATTTGCGCCGCGTCGCGTCGCATCGCTTCCCAGTGAGAAACTGACCCTAACGGTATCTTGTAGACAGAACAACCGGATGTCAAGGGTTCGACCCCTGTCTGTATAAGACAAGCTTACCTTTACCTCCTACATTTTTGGCATACTTCAAGACCTCAAAGTGATCAACATATAGTCGACGTACAACTCGATTAACTCTGCTATCAGAATTTCTAAACTGCCTAGCTAAAATTAATGTAATTTAAGTATATAGGTCTTCTCTAACTTTATACTTCTACAATTTAATTTTAACGATTTAAAAATGAATCTATTAAAATATATATAAATCTACTTAATTTATCAAGCTTCCATGCTGGACTGGGAGGGATAGAAAAACATAGAATGTGCCAGCTGCATGTCCTTCCAGGAATGCTGTTAAAACCAGCTAATGAATACATAGATATATCTATCACTATAGCAATACATATATCTATCTAAAATAATCCTCAATACTTGACAGACGTGGCGAAACGATCTTTTGTTCGTTTAGTTCTTTGTCGCTCTGCCTACCCCATTAGGGATTAAGGCGTGATTATATGTATGTATGTACTTCATTGTTTATCTCATGTGTCGCAAACAATAAAAACATTATTACCGCATGCTAGATGGTGCTTACTTAGCTCACCCTAAGCTTCCACAAGCATGTTTAGAGTTTTAATTACATAGGTGTATACATGGTGTCCAATAAGTCATGGTTAATAATGATAGGCAAGAATCTACTAGCGAAACTGACCAACTTTTATTAGTAACTTATCTTCGAAATATGACAGAAAATATAGGCTACCTAAGCAAAAGTATTAGGTAGTACCCAGACCCATTTTACACCCAATTATTTTTAAATTTCGAGAAATAAGTTACTTAAACTCGTATTTATAAATCGATCTCAATATTGAGAGCAATATTAAGTATGGATTTGACAGGCCGTTTTGTACTGAAATGACATTTCTGATACGAACTCAAACTCGCTGTCACTCTTGAGAGCTGATACGGGCCTTAGAAATGTTGTTCGGTTTCATGCGTAGATTCTTTAGACAACCTGTGTGTAGGTACTTATAAATTCTCAGATCTAGGAATTATAATAGATGCAGCGCTAAGACTAAATTAAGTGAAGCGAAAAAGAAACTAACTTCAGCTTACCATGCTCACACAAAACGTATTTGCAGTAGAAATTATTCTATACACAAACATGGAATATTTTACAACATTGCAGTTTTGTAGTGTATTTACTACAACAGTAGTTTTTTTTTTCTTTGCTTATTAGTATGTTTGCAGCACTTTGTGTACTTGGTTCTTTATTCTGAGTAGGAGGTACATAATAAAGCGTCTCGTATAAGTTAAATTAAGATCTTTATTATATTTACAATTTATTATATTAAGAATCATCATTTTCTCTTAAGTCATTTTTATGTTTAAACTTCTTCATGCACACTTTTTTTTTTCAACTCAACAGGGGTACCTTTATTATGATGTGCAGATAATCTATATTGGGCGCTTTTCCACTAGACGTCACGTCAACGGCAACGGCGACGGCACGGCTACGATCACGTGACAATATCTATGGGAATCGATGACATGCCGTGACGGTGCCGTGCCGGCAAGTGAAAAAGCGTGTCATATTATTTCATTGATTTTCATACATTATCTCTTCCACGATATCGTCGACGATACCGTGCCGTCGCCGTTGCCGTTGACGTGCCGTCTAGTGGAAAAGCGCCCATTCGATGTCTATTTATTATCTAGGTTACCCCAACCAACGCGAGACCAGGCGTTACGAGTCGCAGTTTGGATTCAACCAGAACCCGAATTATCCCTATTATTACCAGAACAACCCTGGAAACTTCCTCCAGTCACAACCTTACAACAATAGAGAGAGTCAGGTCGTACGATACTACGATCAGTACGGAAGACCCATAGTCAGGCCATACGAAGAGAACGCAGGGCGCATTCCGCAGCATTGGCAGAACCAGAGATACTTGTCCCAAGGTCGAAACGAACCAACATTTGAAACTTACAACGCGGAGTATGTAAATTTTCCCAACGGGAATGACAATAACCCTGGACAGGTTGCACCAGCCCCCAATCAATATGAGTACTACAAACCAAACCAACAGCCAAGTTCCAATACTTACGAGTATTACACACAAGAAGTGCCGCAGGGTGTAAACTTTCCGGGGGCGGTTCAGCCTGAGCTACCAGCGTCGGAAGCACCTGTAGTTACTGAACCACCTGCAGTTACTGAACCACCAGGTCCTTTACCGCCTCTAACACCAGCGGCGACTGTATCCGAGCCGGTGTTCACAACAGAAGCCACAACTTTACCACAGTTGACTCCAGTGCCGCAAGACTATACTGAATCGGTGTTCGGTCCCGTCAGAACGACCCTGCCCCCGCTCACGCCGGTCCCGGAAACTGAATCCCGGAACAACTTCAACTTCGGACCGTCAGCACAATTCAGTAATTACCAATTTTGTAAAACTATGGATGTGTCGAGTTACTAAAACTATGGATGTATCGAGTTACTAAAAGTGGATCGTGGCTCTTCAACCGGCATGCGGATTGTTGCAGTTGTGTGTTTTTGGCTCGTATTTATAAAGCGATCTCAAGTTTGAGGGCAATATTAAGTGTGGATTTGACAGGCCGTTTTGTACTGAAATGACATTTCTGATGAGTCTGTACCTTTCTCTTGAAGGAGAAGGGTATCTTTGACTCCACGTGTCTCAATATTAGACTCTCCCTTATATAATTTATCAATAATTTACGTGACATTGGCAGAATTGTGACTACACAAAAGCCATTAATTAAGAATTGAATTGAATTGAATTGAATTGACATTTCTGATTCAAACTCAAACTCGCTGTCACTCTTGAGAGCTGATTATAAATACGGGCCTTTGTGTCTCACTATAACATTGGTTGTGGATATTTCATGAGCATCCAACTTCTTTGACAATCAGAAGATCTGTCATCACATCATCATCATTGTATATAAATCATTGGTGTATCACGGGATTTTAAAGGTTGTCTCTTCTGTGTTGTTCATAAATTAAGTTCACTTTCTTCATCATTAATTAGGCCTTCAGACTGAATTTTAAATGTTTAAAGGCAGAAATGGGGTGTTTGTATTTATACAGGGTGTCCAGGAATTAATGGATAACCCTTTAACTGCGGCTAGCTTGACCGATGCCCTACTTGTAAAAAAATTATGACCTCAGTAAAAGTGTCACTTTTTTTTTTCACCGTAAGTAGGAGGTCAAAGACAAAATTTTAAAAATATTTTGCCTAATTTTTTCAATAAAACTTATTTTTTAAATGATTTTCTTATAAATAGGTACTAAAATAATGTATTCATTTTAAGTATCAACTATTAAGGTATATTAAAAAAAATAAAAAACCCAAAAATGTTGATATTTGATGAAATGGCATGAAAATAACTGAGCGTAGGGAGAAAATTATTAAAAAAACGGTTTTTGTACGATAATTCGAAAACTGTGACACTTTTACTGAGGTCATAATTTTTTTACAAGTAGGGCATCGGTCAAGCTAGCCGCAGTTAAAGGGTTATCCATTAATTCCTGGACACCCTGTATAATTGAACTTTTTTTTTTCAAAATCATAGGTCTACCTACAGTTTAGTCAGGTACCATCCAATTACGTATTTATTTTGACCTATCTTGAATTGCTACAATTTTTCTACAATATTTTTGGAAACGGTTGAAACTTCACAATGCTTAAATACCTATTCTATGGTATATTTATACCTATTAGGTATTTGACGATAATATAAGTGCGCATGACGATTATGTATAATAACTTCAAGTTCAAATATATGTGATTGTATTTATTATAGAGTTGTGAATAGTCAATGTCACCAGCTGTCGGTCCGGATGAATCACAGGGACGAGGTGACAGTGGTTTCAATTCTGCTAGAGAGTAGATACAACTCAATAATATATTTTAGTTTCTAAAATTTGAAAAATATAAGGGACAGTAAAACAACAGTTTTATAAATATTTATAATAATTCATTTATTACATTATTTTGGTCAAAAGACCGGGTTGCGGGTCCCTAAAACTGTGCCTTGATACTTAATAACTTAATAATTTGATTCTAAAAATATAAAACGTTATTCAACACCGACTAATTTGGATAACAAAAACAAAGGCTAATTGGCAATGTGCCTTGTTTTTAACTGCGTGTCCCAATAATCATGTTAACATTAAAATTAATAAACATACTAGCTACTTACATTGCACTTAAAAACTATCAAAATTCTTATTCATCATCATCATCATTTATTCAAAAACAGTTACAACTGTGTGCGAATCTTAAATTTATAATATTTCTAAAATGTCAATATATGATTTTCCTAATATTTAAATACAAAAACAAAATATACAATATCGCAAGGTATTAAGGTACAAATCAAGTATAGGATTTCACATGTTATTTATATCGTATAAAGTTTTGGCTAAAAGAAACAACTTCAGTTTCTTTTTAAATAAAATCACATTATCAATACATTTCAATTCAGCCGGTAATTTATTAAAAATCACTACAGCCTGATATTTCGGACTATGCTTAACTATATCTAAGCTTGGATGTATATTATATTCTGAAGTTCGAGTCTTCTGCTGCATATTCGTGCTTGCATCTCTAGTTCAGTTTCGTATTTATGTCTATTCTTAACTATATCCAATAACAACACCATAACATAGAGACTAGGAACTGTTAAAATCTCAAGTTTTTTGAAATAGTTTTCGCATGTTTCCCAAGGAGGGATCCGTGCAATCGTGTATTAGATAGAGCCGTAAATACTACATTGTAGATCAGAAGCTAATATTGATTTGACTAGAACAAACGGCATGGAATGTAATGTAACGGATTGTCATCGGGTGTTTGTTTATATTTATAGACTAAATTGACCCTGCTGACCATGATTCTGCCCTTCGATTTTACAGTTTCAAGAAAAAATATTGGAAATTATAAAATATAAGTAATAATACGTTAGAATACATTTTGTTTGAAATAATTACTCAAGTAAACTCAATATTACTTATAGTATATTGAACTAATTTAAAAAATAAACGTTAATAGAGGTAGAAAGTTACTATTCAGACTGACATTCATTTCAAGACGCAAACATTTTTGTTACTTATAAAGATAAGTTGTTGGCCGATACTAGTAGGTATTTAATAAGCATCGAATTTCGAGATGAGGTGTTTGTTAATATACATGTTCTAGGCTCGTATTTATAAAGCGATCTCAAGATTGAGAGCAATATTGAGTGCGGATTTGACAGTTAATTTTGTATTGGAATGACATTTCTGATACGAACTCAAACTCGCTGTCACTCTTGAGAGCTGATTATAAATACGGGCTTTAATCTTGTTTTCTGTATATCTAAATATTTTCCTTGACGTGATCAACTTTTATCGCGATTTAAATATTATATAACAATATAATAATTAGATTTTTTCGGTCTAGGTAGGTATGCTATGTACCTATGAACATTAGTTAATTTTTAGCTCATTATGTTGCATGATAAGCTAAAATTTCGTGCCTCAAACAAAAACTGCCTTCCAGAAAATGTACCTGGTTCCTTATAAAAAAAAAATAGGTGGATACTTTTACTAAAGTTCGTTTAAAATTCGAATTTATTTAGGTTGAAAGGTAATAAGCCTGAAACTGTTGGGAATCAAGATAAGGTACATCAAAGGGTCGTTTTCTTATTTAATCAGTAAAACCCACGAAAAGACACTTGTGGTAAAACCCCACTTCACCAAACTTTGTTCCCATAATAGGTCAAAAGTCACAAAGTTGTTATACTCTTAAGGCCAGGGTCAAGAGCGAGCCGGGCACTGTGACGTCACACGATGCGATGCGCGCGCGCAAGGTCAGCCGCACATAAATTCTAGGCGCGTTCTATGTATGATTAAAACCGCTAATGTAACGCTGGCCACATCCTCGAGACATTCCCGACGTATCAATGTATTATACAGAGTGCAAGAAAATTATATAACGTGTAACAGAAAGGGTATATGCATCGAGAAATGTGTGAATCTACCCATGAAACTGAACAACTTTCCTTAAGGAACATAGGTCGAAAAATGAAAAAAAAAAATTGACCTTCCATACAAAATGCATCAGCTAATAGCGCATTTAGTATGGGAAGTCAAAACTTTTTTTCGTTTTTCGACCTATGTTCCTTAGGGAAAGTTGTTCAGTTTCATGGGTAAATTCACACATTAGTTCGGTAGACTACGGAACCCTAAAAAAAACAATAATCACACAATGATTGATCGCCCACACTTAACTGCAACTTATCACTCTTAGCAATATTTAGCCCGTTCGTACTTTCTGCAAAGACCTGGCGAAAACCCCTTTATGTGCTCTGCTTACCCCCTAAGGGAAAAAGGCGAGTGATTTTATATGTATGCGTCTATATTATCGCTGCACGTGCATGTCAAGCATGAAAGAAAATACCTACTTAGATTTAAAATTATGTAATTTAGGTTTTTATTTTATGTAATAATTCTGTGCGAAATACTGGTGCCTAATTGGCTTCAATTGCGAATGACAATTAGTTCTGCTTTAGTGAATGTTTTTTTACTGTATTATGATTGTGAATTATCTAAAGCCTGGTTCACACGGTGCGAGCTGCTGGCTAGCCAGTAGACAGCTACTCGGCTTGTTGACTCGCACGCTAGTAGCTCGACTCGCCTTTGCTGTCCACACGACGCGCAATAGCTGCCGTTCAGCCTTGCGAGTTGCCACGATGTCGAATGAAATGCACGTTGCTGGCGGGCGAAAACAAAAAATGTTGAAGTAACTCGGATGCGAGTTACTCGTTGACGTCCAAACAATGCGAGTTACTGCAGTGCAGCTACTCGGCAGGCTGACTGACTCGCACACCGTGTAAACCAGGTTTAAACAATGAGAAAATCTTTACATGTGTTAGCCTAAATAAACCAAAAAATTAATTAAATTATCAATTAGAGATATGGAATAGGTGTATACTATAAAGGTTACTATAACCTCAACCTCATGATGAAGGTCTTGATGAAGGTCAGAAAAAAGTCTACAG